>NW_026484461.1:0-22567 GCF_026875155.1 Cherax quadricarinatus | reverse complement strand
CAAGGCCTTCCACAGTGTTCCTCCTTCTTTGTTTTTTATGACATTCCTCAGGTCACGTTCGTCACACCTAACTCTCCGCCTATATATAATGTCTTTCTACCTCTGTATTTAGAAGTGATCAAGGTCCAGGACCGAAACGTTTTCTAATAAATTTATGTCATAGTGTTTGCTTACGTGTCTTTCTAACCATATATATATATATATATAAAATATATAAATATTAAAATATATATTATATATATATATATATATATATATATATATATATATATTGTGTTGGTGTTTTGTGTGTGTGTGTGTGTGTGTGTGTGTGTGTGTATCACAGTCAAGCGGGGATGGCCTGATCACTGAAAAGGTGTTTGCCAACATGCTCAGGGCTGTAACATCAGACAGGGAGACTACCAGTCTCCATGCTGGGAGGGCACCTCTCTCTGGGGACTTCCAAACATTTCCCATATCGGCATGGCAATGCGTATCGACCTTAACCTTAAGACCCTCCGTACTGCAGTGGCTCCTCGCCTTCCTGCCCCAATTCACACAGAATACGTGTATTTGCGGCGAAGCACAAGACGACCAATATGGTCTACCTAAGCTCTTGAGAGTTAGCGTGGGCTGTTACCAAGCACCATGGCTTATTGTAGTGTTTTAGAATCTCAGGTTCAAGTGTTGAAGAAAGAGATTCTACTTCTTCAGGAGGAAAATAGGAAGCTGTAGCTTCGCATAGATGAGTTTGGGAGCGAGTGTGAGAAGGATTTAGCTGGTAAGGAAGAAATGGTCGCCAGCAGTGATAGTGGCAGCCGCTCTAAGTGGCAAGTGGTTCACAGTTCAGGAAGAAGGAAGATGAGGAGAGTTAATAGAGAAGATGTGAAGGTAGGAAATCGATTCTCTGTTCTTCAAGACGAGTGTACTTCAGTGGTTAGTGAGGTTGAAGGTACCACTGATTCCCCTGCTAATCAAGGTAAGAATATTTTAATAGTAGGCGATTCTCAGGTAAAGATTGGACTGTGCATTTGAAAACAGAGACAGAAAGGTCAGACAGAGAGTGGTGTCTTCCTGGAGCTGGTGTTGGGACATAGTCAGCGGGTTGAATAATATTATGGCAGGTAATGGGAAACAAGCCCATTAGCTGTCTTAGTGCTGGGGGTAATGACATTGGGAAGGGCAGGAGAGAGGACCTGCTGGATAAGTACAGGTCAGCCATAGAAGTAGTTGGGTCTAAGAGAGGGACCCCAGTCATATGTAGCATCTTGCCTAGAAAGGGAGTGGGCAATGAAATGGATATCTGGGGCAATTGGTATAAATTGCTGGCTAGACAGGTATTTTCAAGGAACTTGCAATCTCATTCATTGAAAACTGGGACCTATTCTTTGGCAAACGTGATATGTATGCAAGGGATGGGATCATCTCTCTGGGGATGGAGGGGTTGCATTAGCCAATTCAATTGAGAGGGTAATTGATGACTTGTCTAGGAATTTAAACTGATAGATTATAGAGGTTTGTGGGAAACAATCAGGCTGCAGCATTAGGGTTAAAAACAGCAGTTATTACTGGGATACCTCAGGGATATGTTTAAAAGACAATATTCAAAATAAATTTCCCTAGTAAGGGCAAACCCAATTGATCAACAAACAAAGAGGGATAGTAGAGGGCAACGAGTTACTAGCTCCCTTAAGGTTTACTATACAAATAGTAGGAGTCTAAGAAATAAGATAGATGAGCTAAGATTACTTGCAAGCGTAGGTAATATAGATATTATTGGTATAACAGAGACCTGGTTCAACCTGAAAGATAGAGAAATGCCTTCTGAATGCAATATACAGGGTTATAAACTATTCCACACTGATAGGATCAGCAGGAAGGGTGGTAGTGTTGTGATGTATGTCAAAGAAAATTTAAATTGTTGTCTTAGACATGATATAAGATTAGAAACATCAAACACAGAATCTGTTTGGCTACAGTTTCTCAAGGGACATGACAAATTAATTTTGGGTGTGATTTATAGGCCCCCAAACCTTGATAGGGAGGGCAATAAGCTGTTATGGGACGAAATTCATAAGGCATCTAGATATGAAAATGTTGTGATAATGGGAGATTTTAACTTTAGACAAATTCATTGGAACGATATGACAGGAAATCTTGAGTCTAGTGACTTTCTTGATACGGTTCAGGATTGCTTTTTAGAACAGGTTGTGACAGAACAGCTAGAGAAACAATCTGCTTGACTTGGTTCTTTGCCAACAAAAGTTTTCACTAATTAATAATCTTGAGGTTATATGATGAGCTTGGGGAAAATTATCACAAATCACTTAGTTTTAATATATCATGGAATTACCCAGATAACTGCAATCAAATCTCTGTCCCAGATTTTCACTTGGCCGACTTCATGGGACTGAAAAATTACCTGGGTGGGCTAAATTGGTATGTGGATGAATGGTTCAGAGAACCGACATGTTGATGGACAAGATTGATGGACTGAACACATCGACTCAAGGTTGAGGGACTGATTACCTCATTCTCCTCCTGTTCTTCAAGTTTCTCCTACGTATGGACTGATGAAGCCACTGTGTGGCGAAACGTTTCCTCAATCAAGATACCCACGAGTTGCACATGTGTCTAATTTATCAAATTGGGATGTCCTGACTATGGGTCAGGTAGGTGATCTTGGTTGCCAATATGACGTTTTTCAGAGCATACTTCTAGCTGCCCAGACAACTTTTGTTCCGAGAAGGGAAATTAGATCTAACAAAAATGATCCCAAATGGATGAACAATAGATTAAAACATCTCATTGGTCAAAAGAGAGGCATATATAGGCATATCAAAAGAGGGGATGGGCAGTTAAGAAATCAATATATTTAATTAAAGAGAGGAATAAAGAACAGAATAAGAAGAGCAAAAAGGGATTATGAGGCTAAGGTCGCAAAGGATTCAAAAACTAACCCAAAAGGGTTCTTTCAGGTATACAGAAGTAAGATTAGGGACAAGATTGGCCCACGTAAGAGTAACTCTGGTCAGATCACTGACAGTGATAAGGATATGTGTGAAATTCTAAATACCTACTTCCTCTCAGTTTTCACCCAGGAAAATACTAGCGATATTCCTGAAATAATAGATTATGTAGAACAGAATGATAAACTATGTACAATTGCGGTAACTAGTGACATGGTCCTCAGACATATAGAGAAACTAAAACCTAACCTGATGAACTGTTTGCAAGGGTGTTAAAGGAATGTAAAGAGGAACTTAGCATATCTTTGGCTAATCTTTTTAACATATCACCACAAACTGGCATAGTGCCTGATAAGTGGAAAATGACAAATGTAATACCTATTTACAAGGCAGGTGACAGGTCCTTAGCCTCGAACTATAGACCAATAAGCCTTACCTCCAAAGTGGGAAAATTTATGGAATCAATAATTGCCGAAGCAATTCGTAGCCATCTTGACAGGCACAGATTGATTAATGAATCTCAGTGGTGACGTGTACTTAGCTCTGTGAAGACCTGTTTGTGTGCTCTCTGTGAATCTGAACCAGGATGCCCTCTCTTGAGCAACTTTACCAGCAGCTGAGAGAGGAGCTCAGAGTTGCTAAGCAGGAGATACGGCGGTTAACGGAGGAGAACAAGAGGATTCGTAGTAATCCTCCTGTTGAGAGTCCCCAGGTTAAGAGGGGAGCTTGGCCAGTGGCCGGGCAACATGGAACCAAACTGAGGATCAATAAAAAGGTTGGTGAGGCAGAAACAATGAGAAACCAAAAGACTACCGTGGAAACTTCCAACCCATTCTCCGTGCTACCTGACGAATGTGAGTGTTCTACTGGGAATGCCACAACGAGCACCAAGGAAGCATTGGCAGACGTGAGTAAGACATCCCTAGAAACCCCAACGAAGACCATCGAAAACGTCTTGACGAATTCCACAAGTGTAATGCTACCTAACGAATGTGAGTCGACTACTGGGAGCATCACGAAGGACGACGCCAAGGAAGGTAAAAAAAATTGTTGTTGTTGGGATAGCCAAGTTAGGTACATGGATAGGGCATTCTGCTTGAAGGATAGGAGTAGAAGGCAGAGAGTGTGTTTTCCTGGGGCTGGGATGAAGGATATTGTTAGCCGTCTGGATGACATCATGAAAGGTAATGGGAGCAATCCTATTATCTGTCTCAATGCTGGAGGCAACGATGTTGGCAGACGTAGGAGGACCTGATTAGCAGGTATAGGTCAGCAATTGAGATAATTAGGAGGAAGGGTGGGAAACCGTCATAGTGGGATTTGCCCAGGAGAGGAGTTGGAAATGAATGGTTGTCCAGAGCAATTGGTGTCAACTGCTGGCTGGACAAATACTGTAAGGAAAATGCGGTAACATTCATTGACAACCGGGACCTCTTCTATGGCAGAAATGACATGTATGTCAAGGGATGGGGTTCACTTATCTAGTGTGGGTGGGGGGCACTGGCCAACGCAGTGGAGGGAGCTGTTAGGTCTTTAAACTAGGAATAGTTAGTGGCATGGGTTTTGGCGGGAAAACGTGAAGTCGCAGGGTAGTAATATGAGTACTAGGAGAACTAGTAATAGGCAAAATGAGGTGGATATTGGAAAGCCAGTGGGACTAATTGACAAGGACAGTAATAGGTTTAGTGGAATAACAGAAAGAAGCAGGAAGGTAAAGAGAGAGGAGGGTCTTTAAATATTTATTACACAAATAGTCGCAGTGCTAGGAATAAGAGGACGAGTTGAGATATTGCTAGTGCAGGTAACATTGATGTATTTGCCATTACTGAGACGTGGTTTAATTCAAAAAGTCGGGACAAGCCTGCAGAATGTCACATTCAGGGTTTTTTAAAATTTTTCCAAGTAGATAGAAGTGTCGGAAGGGGGGTGGGGTGGCATTGTATTTCCCCAGATCGCTTGAACTGTTGCATAAAAACGGGTATTAAGTCTGAAGTTTAAAACATACAGAGTCTGTTTGGATAGAATTTTCAGAGGGGCATGAAAAAATTTAATTTAGGTGTGATATACCGTCCCCCAAATTTAGATAGGGACCAGGGGAGACTACTATGGGAGGAAATTGTTAGGGCCACAAGGCACGATAATGTAGTAATTCTAGGAGACTTTAAAGTTAACTTTAGTCATATTGATTGGAATTTCTTGACTGGGAATTTAGAATCACACGACTTCTTAGAAGTAGTTCAGGATAGTTTTCTGAAGCAGTTTGTGACTGAACTTACAAGGGGTAATAACCTGCTTGACTTAGTTCTGGCAAACAATGAATCCCTTGTTAATAATTTAGAAGTTTCAGAGGAACTGGGTGCTAGCGACCACAAATCAATTACATTTAGCATTGAATGGAAGTATGAAAGTAGGGACAACTCAGTAACAGTCCCAGATTTTCGCTTAGCAGATTACGATGGGCTTAGAGAACACTTATCATCTGTTGACTGGGGTAACGAAGAGAGCTATCAATATGACATTAAAATGGTATAATGGTATATTGTTTCAGACAACGGAACAATGCTCTTCTCCAGACTGAGGGACTGACCACCTCAAAACTTTAAGGGTGATGGACTGATTACATCGTCTTCAAGTACCTTCTGCTTCTATCAACTTTTCTGTACTCGACTGAAGAAGCCTACTGTGTAGGCGAAACGTTTCGAAATAAAGATACCTAACTGTTGCATATGTGTCTTACCTAACTATCAATATGACAGTTTTCTGAACACTATACATGCTGCTCAAAGAACGTTTATCCCTTATAAAGAAATAAGATCAAATAGAAATGACCCAAAATGGATGAATAATGGGCTGAAATATCTACTAGGGCATAAGAAAGGAATTTATAGGCGTATCAAAAGAGGCGAGGGTCATCTTATGAATCAATATATTGACATTAAGAGGGACATTAAAAAGGGGATAAGAAAAGCTAAAAGGGACTATGAAATTAAAGTTGCTAGGGATTCTAAAACTAACCCAAAACGTTTTTTCCAGGTATATAGAACAAAAGTCTGAGATAAGATAGGTCCCCTTAAAAATAACTATGGGCATCTTACTGACAAAGAGAATGAAATGTGCTCGATTTTAAATAATTATTTTCTCTCGGTTTTTACACAGGAAGACACTAATAATATTCCGGTAATTAATTTTTACAGTGGGCCAGAAGACGATAAATTATGTAACATCACAGTCACTAGTGAAATGGTTGTGAAGCAGATAGACAGACTGAAGCAAAATAAGTCACCGGGTCCTGATGAGGTTTTTTCAAGGGTTCTTAAGGAATGCAAAATGGAAGTCTGTGAACCATTAACTAATATTTTTAATTTATCTCTTCAAACAGGAGTAGTGTCTGATATGTGGAAGATGGCTAATGTAATTCCTATTTTTAAAACAGGGGACAAGTAGTTACCGTCAAATTACCGCCCAATAAGCCTAACCTCAATTGTAGGCAAATTACTAGAGTCAATTATAGCTGAGATTATAAGAAGCCATCTCGATAAGCATAGCTTGATTAATGATACTCAGCATGGATTCACAAGAGGCCGATCTTGTCTAACTAATTTATTAACTTTCAGTAAAGCTTTTGAGGCTGTTGACCACGATAAAGAATTTGATATTATTTACCTAGATTTTAGTAAGGCATTTGATAGAGTTCCGCACCAAAGACTGTTGAAGAAAGTAGCATTGGGGGAAGGGTGCTTTCGTGGATCGAATCATGGCTCACAGACAGGAAGCAGAGTGTGTCCATAAATGGGGTTAAATCCAAGTGGGGATCAGTAACAAGTGGCGTTCCACAGGGATCAGTCTTGGGCCCGTTGTTGTTTATATATATATCAATGATCTTGATGAAGGAATTACTAGTGATATGAGCAAATTCGCCGATGACACGAAGATAGGTAGGATAATTGATTCAAACGTAGATGTTAGGGAACTTCAGGAGGATTTAGACAAACTCTACTCTTGGTCAGTAAAGTGGCAGATGCAGTTCAATGTAGATAAATGCAAGGTTCTGAAGCTCGGGAGTGTCCATAACCCTAGCACTTATAAGTTAAATAATGTAGAACTTAGCCATACAGATTGCGAAAAGGACTTGGGGGTTATGGTAAGCAGCAACCTTAAACCAAGACAGCAATGCCTAAGCGTACGTAATAAGGCAAATAGATTACTGGGATTGAACATTAAAATGGTATAAAATACCGACAGGTTGTTAGGTACCTAACAGATTACTGGGATTTATATCAAGAAGTGTAAGCAACAGAAGTCCAGAGGTCATACTGCAGCTTTATACATCATTAGTAAGGCCTCACCTAGATTATGCAGCTCAATTCTGGTCTCCATATTACAGAATGGACATAAATTCGTTAGAAAACATTCAGCGTAGGATGACTAAATTAATACATAGCATTAGAAATCTTCCTTATGAAGAAAGATTGAAGACTCTTAAGTTACATTCACTTGTTAGACGAAGAATGAGGGGAGACCTGATCGAAGTGTATAAGTGGAAGTGGGTTTACACTATACCCTGTGGAGGCTGTGACAAGATTTACGTAGGTGAAACAGCAAGAAACCTCGACACCCGCCTCAATGAACACATTTACGCATGTAGGAACGATAACTTGAACAACGCCTGTGTACAACACCGAAATTCCACCAATCATCTCATGAAATTCAGAGACGCCCAATTAGTGATCAAAGAAACTAATTTCCGTAGACGCAAGTGCCTCGAATCAGCACTGATCGCTGTTTCGAATACAATTAAACAAAACAACGGCAGTTTCACCATCTCCGAAGTCTTAGCAAGAATCCTCCTGAAAACAGTAAACCCTGCCATCACATAGTCTCTCCTGTTATACTACACAAGCACATACAAGGAGTGAACACTGAGACAAGCTGCCTCTTTCAAGTCTATATTTGTCCAACCTATTTTTATGTTACCCAAGTAATAGCTTTTATATCCTTTTTCTCATGTACGAAGTAATTGCTCAACCATATTGTATTACTTTTGTCACTACTACTACTACTACCACCACTAGTGAACATCGAAATGGTACCTCACTAGTATTCACCTCACTCTGAGCCTTTATATACCCTCTGTGTCCATGTATTGTTTGTAATGGCTTGATAAAGCTCCTGGAGAGCAAAACGTTGCCACAATAAAATGTCACATTAGTTTTACTTTACAGTTTAATATTGACAAATGCATAGTTCTAAATGTTGGACAGGTAAATAACCATGCCACATATAAACTAAATAATGTAGATCTTAATACTGCTGATTGCAAAAAGGATTTAGGAGTTCTGGCTAGCAGTAATCTAAAACCAAGACTTAACAGTGCATTAGTGTTTGCAATAAAGCTAACAGAATTCTTGGCTTCATATCTAGAAGTACAAATAATAGAAGTCCTCAGGTTGTTCTTCAACTCTATATATCCTTGGTTAGGCCTCATTTAGACTATGCTGCTCAGTTCTGGTCACCGTATTACAGAATGGATATAAATGCTCTGGAAAACGTAGAGAGGAGGATGACAAAGATGATCCCATGTATCAGAAATCTTCCCTATGAGGATAGACTGAGAGCCCTGAATCTGCACTCTCTAGAAAGGCGTAGAATTAGGGGGGATATGATCGAGGTGTATAAATGGAAAACAGGAATAAATAAAGGGGATGTAAATAGCGTGCTGAAAATTTCCAGCCAAGACAGGACTCGCAGCAACGGTTTCAAGTTGAAAAAATTCAGATTCAGAAAGGATATAGAAAAGGACTGGTTTGGTAATAGAGTTGTGGATGAGTGGAACAAACTCCAGAATACAGTTATTCAGGCTAAAACGTTGTGTAGTTTTAAAAATAGGTTAGATAAATACGTGAGTGGGTGTGGGCTGGTGTGAGTTAGACCTGACTAGCTTGTGCTGCTGGGTCTGGTGCAGTGTTCCATCCTTGAGTGGAGATGATCAGACTGGGTGGGTCATTGGGCTAATCCGGGGGGGATAATTGGTCTAATCCGGGGGGGGGACATGGACCTGCTTCGCATGGGTCAGTAGGCATGTTGCAGTGTTCCTTCTTTATGTTCCAAAACCAAGGGCTGGCACGCAAGACACAATGAGGTCAACGACATCATAAAGAGAACCCTTGCTACAGCTGGATGCCCAGCCGAGAGGGATCCCGGATCACTAGCAGCCAATACCCACAACGCAGCAAACCGCCCCAATGGGATCACTATCCTTGGAAGAATGGCAAGCTCTTAGCATGGGACTATACCTGTGTGTCCACACTGGCTGACACCTATATTCATCACAGAGTCGGGCGACAGGGACATACGCCAACAGTATCAATTTGTCCCAGTGGGATCAGAGACCTTGGGATCATGGGGAAAACATGCCACACGTTTCCTAAAAGAACTGGGTTCCAGACTCATCGACACCACCAGGGACCCAAGGGCAGCCACTTTCATGTTGGTAGGTAAGACACATAGGCAACAGTTAGGCAACTTTATTCTGAAACGTTTCCCCTACACAGTAGGCTTCTTCAGTCGAATACAAAAAGTAGGCAGGAGCAGTAGAGATGAGAAGATGTAATCAGTCCATCACCCTTGAAGTCGTAGATTTGAGGTTGTCAGTCCCTCAGCCTGAAGAAGTTCTGTTCCAAAGTCTGGAACTAACTGAAGATCATGCGACAGTGATAAATTAGACACATGTGCAACTCTTGGGTATCTTTATTGAGGAAACGTTTCGCCACACAGTGGCTTCAACAGTCCATACAAAGGAGAATCGTGAAGAACCGGAGAAGAATGAGGTAATCAGTCCCTCAACCTTGAGTCGATGTGATCAGTCCATCAATCTTGAACAAAATACAGCATATGTGCCGAGAAGTAGCTTATATACCGTAGGCAAGAGAGGTGCAGCAGACGTAGGTGGTGTCACATTTGTTCAATGTGGAAGTAGGTCGTGCCCAAGGGTTAGGCAAGCGAAGAATTCCCAAGTATTAAGATCCCAAGAAGTTGCAGTGTCTGACAGGATTGTAGATGAATGGTTCGGCTCAAGGTTGAGGGACTGATTACCTCATTCTTCTCCTGTTCTTCACGATTCTCCTTTGTATGGACTGATGAAGCCACTGTGTGGCGAAACGTTTCCTCAATAAAGATACCCAAGAGTTGCACATGTGTCGGTTCTGTGAACCATTCATCTACAATCCTGTCAGACACTGCAACTTCTTGGGATCTTAATACTTGGGAATTCTTCGCTTGCCTAACCCTTGGGCACGACCTACTTCCACATTGAACAAATGTGACACCACCTACGTCTGCTGCTCCTCTCCTGCCTACAGTATATAAGCTACTTCTCCGCACATATGCTGTATTCCATTCAAGATTGATGGACTGACCACGTCGACTCAAGGTTGAGGGACTTATTACCTCATTCTTCTCCTGTTCTTCACGATTCTCCTTTGTATGGACTGATGAAGCCACTGTGTGGCAAAACGTTTCCTCAATAAAGATACCCAAGAGTTGCACATGTGTCTAATTTATCAACGAGTCTGTTCTCTGAACCATTCATCTACAATCAAGCAACAGTGTTGAGACTTAAATACTTTCGGAAGGAGAGGTGCAGAGTAGTAGTAGTGAGAATGTAGCTACAGAGAGGTCACGTCCCTCTCTGATCAAACAATTCTCACTTGAAAAAGTTGTCAAAGGTATCTTCTCTTCTGTACCAAGATGCCATTGTGTTGCAGTGTCTGACAGAGTGAATATCAAATTGGTATACAATACCGACAGGTTGGTAGGTAAGACACATAGGCAACATTTAGGCAACTTTATTCCGAAACGTTTCGCCTACACAGTAGGCTTCTTCAGTCGAGTACTCGACTGGCCTCAGCGTGGCCATCCAGAGGGGAAATGCATGCTGCATACAGGGCTCGCGTCCAGCTTCGGAGGAGCTGGAGAAGATTCATAATCTTTGATATATTGTACCAATGTATTCAAGTTTGTGTTTTCTATCAATGTATTCTGTCAAGTAAGAAAGTACATATATAACATATAAATTATAGGGGATGGTAGAAGAAAATATTCAAACAGCTCAGGGGAGAACCTTGAGTTATCCCTGAGGTACGTTTATTGTCTAGAGGATTCGAACCCATATTGTTTTAGCCCGCCTCATGGTGAGAGAAAACCACATGACACTTTAACCCACAGGACCACCAAATCCTACAAGAATCACGCACCCAGCAGAACTAGGTGTTTTACCGTGATCCAAGGACATACGGTGGTGTGGGTGCCTCTGAGCCAATTTCATTCTACTCCCCGTTTGATGTACTAACTTCAACGAACAGTATTTTATATATTATTGTTTTATATTATATTATTGTATCGCTCACCATGGGGCAGGCCAAAACAACATGGTATAGTATATATATATATACTATATATAAATATATATATATAATATATATATATATATAATTATATATATATAATATTTATTCACGACGCTCCAAACCACTAGACCAAACAATCCTACAATCAACATGTGCCCAGCAGAAATAGACATGTTTTATGATGCGAGGACATACGTGGTGTGGCAACCTCATGAGCTAATTTCATTCTACTCCCCGTTTGATATACATACCAGCCTTCACAAGCAGTACACATATTAATGCAACCACGAACAAGTGGTATTTACATTTGAGGCAGTTGACAGTGATAAGGAATATGATATTGTTTATTTGGATTTTAGTAAAGCCTTCGATAGAGTACCTCACAAGAGAAGTGGCAGCTCATGGTATAGGAGGTAAACTTCTAGCATGGATTGAGGCATGGCTTACCAATAGAAAGCAGAGAGTTACCATTAATGGAGTGAAATCTGAATGGGGATTAGTCACTAGTGGCGTTCCACAAGGATCAGTTTTAAGCCTTCTTTTGTTCATAATTTACATTAATGACCTTGATGAAAGGATTACGAGTGACATGAGTAAATTTGCTGATGATACAAAGATAGGACGTATAATTCACTCTGAGGAGGATATCAATGAACTCCAGGACGATTTGGACAAATTAATATCTTGGTCTGAAAAATGGCAGATGAAGTTCAGTGTGGATACGTGTAAGGTACTTGCCCTTGGTAATGAAAATAATCCTCGAAGCTATAATCTAGGTGAAGTAGAGCTTGATCATAATGTGAAAAAGACTTGGGAGTCATGGTAAGCAGAAATTAAAGCCAAGACAGCAGTGCCTTAGTGTGCGCAACAAGGCCAACAGATTACTTGGATTTATCTCAAGAAGTAAAAGTAACAGAAGTCCAAAAGTTATTTTACAGCTCTATACATGTTAAATTAGACACATGTGCAACTCTTGGGTAACTTTATTGAGGAAACGTTTCGCCACACAGTGGCTTCATCAGTCCATACGTAGGAGAAACTTGAAGAACAGGAGGAGAATGAGGTAATCAGTCCCTCAACCTTGAGTCGATGTGTTCAGTCCATCAATCTTGAATAGAATACGGCATATGAACGGAGAAGCAGCTTATAAACCGTATGAGGAGAGGTGCAGCAGTCGTAGGTGGTGTCACATTGTCCAATGTGGAAGTAGGTCGTGCCCAAGGGTTAGGCAAGCGAAGGATTCCCTGGATTTGAGAGGGACCTGACCTCCCAACATCTGCGTTCTACTAGTGACCTACGTCTCACCTGGCGCTATATAAGGCTCCATCCTGTCACTTCAACTCCATATTGTTTCAGACTATGGAACAATGCTCTTCTCCAGACTGAGGGACTGACCACCTCAAAACTTTAAGGGTGATGGACTGATTACATCGTCTTAAGGGTGATGGACTGATTACATCGTCTTCAAGTCTCTTCTGCTTCTATCAACTTTTCTGTACTCGACTGAAGAAGCCTACTGTGTAGGCGAAACGTTTCGAAATAAAGATACCTAACTGTTGCATATGTGTCTTACCTAACAATCTGTCGGTATTTTATACCATTTTAATGTTCATTCTGTCAGACACTGCAACATAAGGGTATCTTGGTACAGACCATCAACTTCGACCTCTACTAGTGAGAACGGCTGGGTTTGAGAGGGACCTGCCCTCCCAAAGCAACCTACGTCTCACCTCCTGGCACTATATAAGCTCCATCCTGTCACTTCAACTTCATATTGTTTCAGACAACGGAACAATGCTCTTCTCCAGACTGAGGGACTGACCACCTCAAAACTTTAAGGGTGATGGACTGATTACATCGTCTTCAAGTATCTTCTGCTTCTATCAACTTTTCTGTACTCGACTGAAGAAGCCTACTGTGTAGGCGAAACGTTTCGAAATAAAGATACCTAACTGTTGCATATGTGTCTTACCTGTCCATGTATTGTTTGTAATGGCTTGATAAAGCTCCTGGAGAGCGAAACGTTGCCACAATAAATGTCACATTAGTTGCACTTGTGTCCTTTTACTTTACATGTAGGACCATTGCCATCCCAGCGGTCCTACACGGCAGAACCAGTTCGCTGTTTCAAGTGCCAGTGTTACGGACACCTGGGTGCACTCTGTCCGAACAGAGTAATCTGCGGTGTCTGCAGCCAGCCCCACCCTACCGAGAAATGTATCACCAAGCTGAAGAATGCATCGCCACCCACTCCACGATGCCCGAATTGCAGGTACACTCCACGATGCCCGAATTGCAGGTAGAAACACCATGCCTGGAACCCTCGATGCCCCGAGAGGCTCACTAGAATTCGTGAGGCTTGGAAGACGCCAACGACGAGACAGCAGGCTACGGCAGAGCATCACCCTCAGCAGACGATGGGTGCAGAGAATCCTGCCATACTGCAGAACTCTCATCAGGCAACCCAACTCAATGCCCAGGAATTTCCGACCCTTGAAGACTCAACCAGGCGTCATGAACAGGAGCATCCTCCCCCACTACCGCAACGAAGAAACAAAAACATGAGGAACAAGCGGCGCCAACAGGAAACATCTGGGCAACGCAATCAGTAGACGGCACTACACGAGCCCCCACCGGCCTCCTTGCCAGGCACAACCACTATGCAGGCTGTGGCTGCACCTCACCAGCAGATGCCGGGTACACAACTTGGCATACAGCAACAGGCCACGGTGTGCACAGTGAAGAAATACAACCCTCAGCAGTCCCCACAGATTGCAACAGCCCAGATAATGTCCACTGCTTCGAACCCACCGACAACGCAGGCCCTCAACAGAGAGGATCTCTTAACACTCGTCAAGGCATTCACGGATATTATCTGCAACACAATCACCTCCAAGGTACAACAGAGCATGTTTCGGCAGATGGTCAGCACACTCCTGAGGGTGTGCTTACTGACAGAGCAGGAAACGGTGGATGCCATGAATCTGCAGATTATCAGAGTGGACAGAGCCCAGTCCTCGGCTCAGGAAACAGCTGAGATGGAGTAACCTCAGTCGCTTATGAGGCACACTAGCTGAACTGTCCAGAACAATGCTTGAGCAGCATATGCTGCAACAATGAAGAATCAATTCTCCTTCAGAAGCCAGAGACGGGTCATCTCAAGATTAAGACCCGTGCCAGGGCCCTGGTCTTGGCGAACATTATACATACACACATACTCATATATTTGTCCAATCTCTTCTTAAAGCTACCCAAGGTCCTAGCCTCGATCACCCTACTGGGAAGACTGTTCCACGCATCTACAACTCTGTTAGAAACCCAGTACTTACCTATGTCCATTCTAAATCTAAATCCAATTTAAATCCATTATTTCTGGTTGTTACCTGGTTCGACACCCTCAGTACTTTATTAATATCACCTTTGTTTATGCCCATCATCCACTTATACACTTCCATGATATCTCCCCTCATTCTACGTCTCTCCAGACAGTGGAAATTTAAGGCTTTAAGTCTATCTTCATACGGAACATTCCTTACACAGTAAATCATTTTAGTCATCCTTCTCTGTATGTTCTCCTATGAATCTATATCCATCCTGTACTAAGGGGACCAAAATTGAGTAGCTTAATCTAAATGAGGCCTCACTAGTGATGTATAGAGCTGTAAAATAACTTCTGGACTTCTGTTACTTATACTTCTTGATATAAATCCAAGTAATCTGTTAGCCTTGTTGCGCACACTAAGGCACTGCTGTCTTGGCTTTAGATTTCTGCTTACCATGACTCCCAAGTCTTTTTCACATTCTGTATGATCAAGCTCTGCTTCACCTAGTTAATAGCTTCGAGGGTTATTTTCATTACCTTACACTTATCCACACTGAACTTCATCTGCCATTTTTAAGACCAAGTCATTAATTTGTCCAAATCCTCCTGGAGTTCATTGCTATCCTCCTCAGAATGAATTATACGGCCTATCTTTGTATCCTCAGCAAATTTATTCATGTCACTCGTAATCCCTTCATCAAGGTCATTAATGTAAATTATGAACAAGAGAGGGCCTAAAGCTGATCCTTGTGAAACGCCACTAGTGACTAATCCCAATTCAGATTTCACCCCATTTATGGTAACTCTGCTTTCTATTGGTAAGCCATGCTTCTATCCAAGCTAGAACTTCACCTCCTATACCATGAGCTGCCACTTTTCTTAAGTTTCTTGTGAGGTACTCTATCGAAGGCTTTACTAAAATCCAAATAAACAATATCATATTCTTAATCACTGTCAACTGCCTCAAATGTTCTATTGAAGAACGTCAGTAAATTTGTCAGACAGAAACGACATTTCGTGAATCCATGCTGAGATTCATTTATCAAGTTATGCTCTTCAAGGTGACTTCTAATAAAGCCAGCTATAATTGATTCTAATAACTTGCCCACTATAGATGTCAGGCTTATTGGACGGTAATTTGAAGGAGTGGACTTATCCCCTGATTTGAATATAGGAACCACATTAGCCATCTTCCACAACTCTGGCACAACACCGGTAAGGATGGACGCATTAAACACACTCGTTAATGGTTGACTGAGCTCCATCTTGCATTCCTTAAGTACCCTGGAAAACAACTCTTCTGGTCCCGGGGACTTATTTTGCTTCAGTTTGTCTATCTGTTTAATAACCATGTCCCTCGTGACAGTAATATTAGTTAATTTAAATTCATCAGGAATACCTATGTTCCACACGAGTGTGGAACATTGGTAGTAGGTTGGTAGACAACAACCATCCAGGGAGGTTCTACCTTCCTGTCACACGAGTGTGGAACACAGGTAGTGGGTTGATAGACAACAACCATCCAGGGAGGTTCTACCTTCCTGTCATATGAGCGTCAAACTGAGCCTGTTAACACTTAACACTCCAGCATGATTGCTGGAGTGTAAGATGTCAGATGACGTAAGATGTCAAGTAAATCTTACAATTTTCTAACATTGACTATACACTTATTTTACATTATATTTTATTTCACAATTTCTCATTCATGTAATATGTCCTAACCAACTGCGGAGGCCTAATGGGACCGGGTCGTTGGGACGCTAAACCACTGACACACACGAGAGAGGCGATTAAATTAACGGAAGAAGCTTTGATAAGGTCTTGAGCTGTTGTCCTAGGAATCAGATTTTGTTGACGAAAGTTAAGAAGTGCAATGTGAGAGTGACTTGGTGGACGCTCGACTGTGTACACGCTTGCGCACACTTGCTGCTCGACTGTGTGCACGCTTGTGCACGCTTGCTGCTCGACTGTGTGTACGCTTGTGCACGCTTGCTGCTCGACTGTACACATACTAGAGCACACCTGATGCTTAACTGTATAAACACTGGTTTCATACAAAATTTAAAACACGTGAACAAACACTAGGACATACTAGAAAACATTCGGTCTTGAGACCTTGATTGAAGTTCCTGGCCCGACACGCTTTCCTGTATATACTTTGTAAAACATATTTGTTTTGACTCCACAAATAGAATATTTGATCAACTTCAGGTCTCAGACCTGTGGAGACCCAATGAGACCAACTGCAGGTCTCAGACGTGTAGAAACCCAGTGAGACCAACTTCAAGTATATACCTTTTCCATCATAAGGAGAATATACACCTTAAAACTTCAGGAATATACCGAAAGTACTGGACTACGAGTTCAACTGATCAATTGCTAGAACCGATTAACGAGTTAAGAACATAAGAAAGAAGGAACACTGCAACAGGCCTACTGACCCATGCGGAGCAGGTCCATGTTCCCAGCGGATTAGACCAATGACCCCCCCCCCCCGGATTAGCCCAATGACCCACCCAGTCTGGTCACCTCCACTCAAGGAAGGAGCACTGCACCAGACCCAGCAGCACAAGCTAGTATTTAAAACACCCCCAAACCCCCATCCATATGAAATTTATCTAACCTATTTTTTAAAAACAAAAAACGTTTCGCCTAATAACTGTACCAGGTTTGTTCCCACCTCCACAACTCTTTCCCAAACATGCTTTCCATATCCTTCCTGAATCTGAATTTTTCCAACCTAAAACCATTGGCGAGCCCCGTCTTGCGGAAAATTTTCAGCAGGCTATTTACCCCCCTTTATTATTCCTGTTTTCCATTTATACCCCTCGTCATTCCCCCTAATTCTCGCCTTTCGAGAGAGTGCGTTTCGGGGCCCCTCAGTCTACCTCATGGGAAAATTTTCTGATGGTTGGATAAGGGTTTTAAAAAACCGAAAAGTTAAAGTTAAGACACTTAGCAGCATAGGGGAAAATCTTTTTTCAAGAAAGTTTCGACACACAGGGGGCTTCTCAGTCCAATAAAAAGAGGAAGGCGAAAGGGAGGGAGGATTGAGGAAATCATCCCTCACCCTGGAGTCGATGTGTTCAGTCCTCAATCTTGTGAATGTACAGCATAGGGCCGTAGACGTGGCTTATATACGTAGTGGGGTGAGGTGAAGCGGCGGAGGGGGGTCATGTGGTACCACCCACTATCGAAGTAGGTCTTCCCCCAAGGGGTTGAACAAGTTTTGAAGAATTCTTTGAAACAAGACCCCCATGATGCGCATTTTGACAGTTGGATGAAGGGTTTTTGAAAAACCGCAAACTCCCCCTTCCCCTTTACGCCTTCCTCTTTTTTTTGGACGATGAAGCCACTGTGTGGCGAAACGTTTTGAAAAAAGTTTCCCATATGTGCATAAGTGTTTAATTTTCAAGATTTCTGATAAGGGACATTTTTTAAAACCCTCCCTGTCGCTTTCCAGAGCTTTTTATCCATTCTGTAATACGGGACCAAAACTGGCAGCATAGTCTAATGAGGCCTAACCCAATGAATATGAGTTAAAGAACAACCGGGGGATTTATTATTTATACCTCTACATAAAACCCAAAGAATTCTGTTAGCTTTTTTGCGAAACCTAATGCACTTTTGTTTTTGGTTTTAGATTATGCAAACCCAAACCCCAAAAACTTTTTCGCAAAGTGTATTAAGACATTATTTAGTTTATATGTGGCAGGGTTATTTACCGCCCAAACATTTAGAACTTTCATTTGTCAATTTTAAACTGCATCGCCACTCCCGACCATGCATCAGTCTATTCAAATATCCTGGAGTGCTCTAGTTCCTCATTGAATGATTTGGGGGTATTTTGGTGCCATAGCAAATTTGCTTTTGTCGCATTTATTCCCTCTCTATGTCGTTTTTTTAAATTGTGAACAACAAGGGCCCAAAACTGCCCCTGAGGAACACCGTTGTGCTCCCCCCTTCTGATTTCCCCCATTTATGCAAACTCTCTTTGCTATTTTTCAGCCCTGCCTCTACCCAGGAAAAAAAAATTTTCCTATTCCGTGGCCTTAAAATTTCCCCAAAAAGCCCCTGGGTTAAAATCTATCGAAAGCCTTACGAAGTCCATTTACACTATATCAATTTATTACCATATCTACTCCCCAAACCCTTGGGGAAAAAAAATTAAAAATTCGTAAGACAGGAACGCCCTTTTGTAAAACCGGTTAGATTCATTAAACAAACTGTGCCTGCAAAATGGCTACGAAATTTCTTCGGCATTATTTTTCCCTAAATTTTCCCATGGAGGGAAGGCTTTTTTTGGGCTATAGTTCGAAGCCAAGGATCTGTCCCCCGCCTGTAAATAGGATTACATTTGCCATTTTTTTCCCCTTTTCAGGCACTTGCCAGTTTTGTTGATATTTTAAAAAGATTACCCCAAAGGTATGCTAAAATTTTCTTTAAAATTCCTTAACACCCTTGCAAACAGTTCATCGGACCCGGGGGTTTGTTAGGTTTTAGTTTTTTATTTTTCTGAGGACTGTCACTAGTTACCGCAATTTTAATAGTTATCATCATCCGTTTTCATAATCTATTTTTTCAGGAATATCGCTAGTTTTTCCCGGGTTTAAAAGAGAGGAAATAAAATACTAGAATTTCACAATATCCCTTTTCATGCAGTGTAGACCAGAGTTATCTTAAGGGGCCAAATTTTTCCCCAATCTTACTTCTGTATACCCGAAAACCCTTTTTGGGTTTGTCTTTGAAAATTTGGACCTTTCCCATAATCCCTTTTGTTTCTTATTCCCTTTTTTCTTATTAAGAATTATTTATTTTTAAATGCCTCCCTCTTTTGATCGCCCATATATGCCCCTTTTGACCAATGAGATTTTTTTTCTATTTTTCATCCATTTGGGATAAATTTTTTTTGATCTAAAATTCCCCACTCGGAACAAAATTGTTGGGCAGCTAGAACTATGCTTGAAAAAACGTCATATTTGGGAACCCAAGATCACCTACCCACCATAGTCAGGACATTTCCCAATTTTTGCCCCCCAGGTAATTTTTCAGTCCAATTTAAGTCGGCCCAAGCGAAAATTGGGGAAAAGATTTGTTGCAGTATCGGGGGAATTCCCTGTATATTTAAAAATAATGATTTTTGATCACTTTCCCAAGTCATCATTAACCTCAAGATTAGGAATTAGTGAATCTTTGTTGTCAAGATACCAATGTCAAGCCAGATTGTGTCCTACTAGTTGGTTCTGTCACAAAACTGTTCTAAAAAGCAATCCTGAACCGTATCAATAGAGTCACTAGGACTCAAGATTTCCTGTTTTAGTTGTTTCCAATGGAATTTGTCTAAGTTATAAATCTCCCATTCCAATCATTTGTTATCTATGATGCCTTAGAATTTCGTCCCATAACAGTTTACTGCCCTCCCTATCAAGGTTGGGGGCCTATAAATCACACCCAAAATTAATTTGTCATGTCCCTCGAGAAACTTTTAGCCAAACAGATTTGTGTTCGATGTTTCTAATCTTATATCATGTAAGACAACAATTGAAATTTCTCTGACATACATCGCCACACCACCACCCTTCCTGCTGACCCTATCAGTGTGGAATAGTTTATAACCCATATGTTGCATTCAGAAGGCATTTCTCTATCTTTCAGGTTGAACCAGGTCTCTGTTATACCAAATATCTATGTTACCTACACTTGCAAGTAATCTTAGCTCATCTTTCTTTTTTCTTAGCCTCCTAACTATTTGTATAGTAAACCTTAAGGGGCTAGTCACTCGATGCCCTCTACTATCCCTCTTTGTTTGTGATCAATTGTTTGCCATTACTAGCAACTTTATTTTGAATATTGTTTTTAAAACATATCCCTGAGGTATCCCGGGAATAACTGTTGTTTTTAACCTTAATGCTGCAGCCTGATTGTTTCCCACAAAAACACCCCTACCTCTATAATCTACAGTTTAAATTCTTAGACAAGTCAAACAATTACCCTCTCAATTAAATTGGCTAATGCAAAACCCCTCCATCCAGAGAGATGAACCCCATCCCTTGCATACATTTTCACGTTTGCCAAAGAATAGATCCCAGTTATCAATGAATGGGATTGCAAGTTCATTGCAGTACCTGTCTAGCCAGCAATTTATACCAATTGTCCTATACATCCATTCATTGCCCACTCCCTTTCTAGGCAAGATGCTACATATGACTGGGATCCCTCCCTTAGACCTAACTACTTCTATGGCTGACCTGTACTTATCCAGCAGCTCTTCCCTCCTGCCCTTCCCAACGTCATTACCTGCCATAATATTATCCAACCTGCTGACTATGTCACCAACACCAGCTCCAGGAAGACACACTGTCTGACCTTTCTGTCTCTGTTACAAAATGCACGGTCCATATATCTTACCTGAGAATCGCCTACTATTAAAATATTCTTACCTTGATTAGCAGGGGAATCAGTGGTACGTTCAACCTCAATAATCAGTGAAGTACACTCGTCTTGGAGAACAGAGAATCGATTTCCTACCTTCACATCTTCTCTATTAACTCTCATCTTCCTTCTTCCTGAACTGTGAACCACTTGCCACTTAGAGCGGCTGCCACTATCACTGCTGGTGACCATTCCTTCCTTACCAGCTAAATCCTTCTCACACTCACTCCCAAACTCATCTATGCGAAGCTTCAGCCTCCTATTTTCGTCCTGAAGAAGTAGAATCTCCTTCAACACTTGAACCTGAGATTCTAAAACACTACAATAAGCCATGGTGCTTGAACTGCAAGAACTGATTAACGAGTTGCAAGAATTGAGTTGCAACAACATCCTGATTAAGAAGTCAATTTCTGTGAGAGATCTGAAGTAATTATAGTGAATTTAATTACGTAGTTAATATTAGTTCTAATAATTAATAATTATATTTTTAATGATTAAATTATTCATTAATAATAGTTTATCCAATAATCACAATTTTAATTAAATACTACAATAATAATTAAACAATAAAAAATAAAATAATAATAATAATGGTGTAACATACATTATGGTGCACCACACATCATGGTGTACCATACATTATGGTGCACCACACATCATGGTGCATCAAACATCATGTTTTTAATGCTTTCCTGGAAGTCAGTGACAGGCAGGTATGGACCAACTGTCAGTTTGACAGGCAGGTAAGAACCAGCTGTCAGTTTGACAGGCAGGTATGGACCAGCTGGCAGTCTGACAGGCAGGTATGGACCAGCTGGCAGTTTAGCGTCATCTAGGTGGTTCACCCGTTTTAGGTGTGCACCAGCTGCTAGAGGACTCTATACATGCAGAACCTTACAAGAACCTTGATAAGGTGAACCTTACAAGAACCTTGATAAGGTTCCCCCATACAGAACCTTGATATGGTTCACCATGCAAGAACCTTGATAAGGTTCACCATGCAAGAATCTTGATAAGGTTCACCATACAAGAACCTTGATAAGGTTCACCATACAAGAACCTTGATAAGGTTCACCATACAAGAACCTTGATAAGGTTAACCATACAAGAACCTTGATAAGGTTCACCATACAAGAACCTTGATAAGGTTCACCATACAAGAACCCTCACAACGTTCACCACACAAGAACCCTCACAAGGTTCATCACACAAGAACCCTCACAAGGTTCATCACACAAGAACCCTCACAAGGTTCATCACACAAGAACCCTCACAAGGTTCACCACACAAGAACCCTCAAAAGGTTCATCACACAAGAACCCTCACCAAGGTTCATCACACAAGAACCCTCACAAGGTTCATCACACAGAACCTCACAAGGTTCTCCACAAGAACCTCAAAGGTTTACCACACAAGAACCCTCACAAAGGGTTCATACACAAGAACCCTCACGTTCCCAC
>NW_026484458.1:0-10254 GCF_026875155.1 Cherax quadricarinatus | reverse complement strand
TTGGGGAAAACCCATTTTCTGGGTTTCCTCCGAACAACCCCCCCGGGACGTTACAAAAGATAAAAAGGCCCCCTTTAACCGGAAAAACATAACCTGGGAAGGCAAGGGGGAAATTCCTAAAAATAAGGGGGGAACATGGGGGCCCAAGGGAAAATTTAAAATGGACCTGGGAAACGGGGAACCCCGGGGGGGATAAAAAATTCAACAAAGGGTTGGGAACCCCACCCGGGGGTGGGGGGGGTTTTGGGGGGGGGGAAGGGGAATCCCCTTACAAAAGGGATCCCGGGCCCGGACCGGGGGGGAATTTTTTGGGGGAATTTAAGGGGAAAACCTTTTCCCCGAAAGGGTGCCCCTGCCCGGACCCGGGGGGTGCAAGGTTTGGGGGGGGAATAAGGGGAGCCCGGGCCTTCCACAAACCCGGAACCGGGGAGGGGGGTCCCTGGGGGGGGGGGGAAAGGGGGAAAAAGGGGGGCCCCGCCCGAAAAGGGAACCCCGGGAACCAAAAGGGGGGGGGGGTGGGGGGGAAGGGGAAGGGGGAACCGGGAAAAGGTGGACCCCGGGAAATGCCCCGGGGGGGGGGGGGGGGGAAAAGGGGGGGGGGGGGGGAAAAAGGGGCCGGGAAAAGGGGACCCAGGCCCCTAAAAAGGGGGTGGGGGGAAGGGGGGGGGAACCGGTTGGGGGGTAATCCAAACCAAGGGGGGGGGAAAAGGGTTTTTAAAGGGGGGAAAGGGGGACACCCCTTCGCACAGGTAAGGAACCACGAACCCCGGGGGTAAGGGGGTTTTGGAAAGGGGAAACCCCGGGCCCCAGTAACCCGGGGAAACGAGGGAGGGGCAATTTTGGGGGGGGGGGGGGAAAAGGGGGGACCCCCCCAAAAAGGGGGCCCGGGAACCACACCCGGGGGGGGATGAAAGGTGGGGGGGGAAGGGGGGGGCATGGTTGCATATTCCCCCTTTCCCGTCTTCAGCAACAAGTGGTGGAGGGAGGATCACTCACAGCTTCAACAACAAGTGGTGGAGGCAAGATCATTCACATCTTCAGCCAAAAGTGAGGAGGGAGGATCATTCAAGCTTCAATAAAACAAGTGATGGGAGGCTAGATCATTACATCTTCAGCAACAAGTGGTGGAGGGAGGATCACTCACAGCTTCAACAACAAGTGGTGGAGGCAAGATCATTCACATCTTCAGCTACAAGTGATGGTGGCGAGGATCACTCACAGCTTAAAAACTGGTTTACATGATGAATGATGAGTTCGCGAAGTAGCGACCAGAGGAGATCCGGACCAGGAACAAGGATCTACATCAGAACCAAATGTAATTATGTACAAGTAGACACGCACACTCACCACACTATGGTAGCATGGCAGCATAAGTTTAGCATGGCAGCATGGTAGCATGGGCTGCATGGGATTTAGAGCAGGTCACTCCTCTACTGGATCCAATTCACATGTTGGATACGGAACACAGTGGTGGTATCTGAGGGTATTTGTGTTGTATGTAAACAACAGTGCGGTATCTGAGGTATGTGTTGATGATACACAACAGTGTGGTATATGATGGTATGTGTTGTATGATACACAACTGTGTGGTATCTGAGGTATGTGTTGTATGATACTCAACAGTGCTCGGTATCTGAGGTATGTGTTGTAGATACACAACAGTGTGGTATCTGTGTATGTGTTGTATGATACTCAACAGTGTGGTATCTGAGGTGTGTGTTGTATGATACACAACAGTGTCGGTATATGAGGTATGTGTTGTATGATACACAACAGTGTGGTATCTGAGGTATGTGTGTATGATACACAAAACAGTGTGGTATCTGAGGTATTGTGTTGTAATGATACACAACAGTGTGGTATTGAGGTATGTGTTGTATGATACACAACAGTGTGGTATCTGAAGGTATAGTGTTGTATTGATACACAATAAGTGGTAACTGAGGTTGTGAGGGTTACTCAACCTGTAAGATCTAAGATAGTCTTTACCAAGGCTGGCTCTCCTTAGGAAAATTAATGAATAGAAAAAAAGAACAATAACCTACAAATATAAACCACTTTATTGTTTATTAAAAATATAAAACATTGAAATATGAAATTTTATCCTACTGTGTTGTTAACATATTCCATCATCTTGTTTACTGATTTTCGACAGTTCTCTGTCCACCGAACCTTCTGCAGAATAGTTCCTCATTCCTGTGTAGTTCCCCCTTTTATAGTTTGGCTTTTTCCCATTAAATTCTGTTACCTTACTCCACTTGTAACTCTACTATAATACATTTCAAAACTCAGAACCACGTGAACGCTAGCTCCTAAGAGGCCTCTCGTATGTGATGTCTCAATGTTTAATTAAACTGCTCAGGGTGAAACACAAGATCCAGTCTTGCTGGCTCATCCTCCTCTATTCTGGTAGTGTTTCCTCTAAGGAAGGTTCCTTGATGTTGGTGAGGGGCTCTTGATTTAGGAATTGGATCTGTGCTCCAGGTCCCGAATTAAGCCGGAATGCCTTCCACATCCCCCTACGCGTTTAGCGGCTTCCCTTGATTTTAATAATAATAATCTCGTTGTTTCCTGACATGTGTGTGTGGTGTGTGTGTGTGTGTGTGTGTGGCCGTGTGTGTGTGTGTGTGTGTGTGTGTGTGTGTGTGTGTGTGTATGTGTGTGTGTGTGTGTACTCTCTAATTGTGGTTGCAGAGGGGTCGAGACTCAGGTCCTGGCACTGAAGTGCTAAACCATGTGGGTTATGCAGTCCCACGGTGTGACAGATACAATTCATATCTGTTTGCACATTAGCCGTGACAGTTCATATTTGTCTTCAACTTGAGGAGAACTCTGAAACATTATATGCAAGGACAACTGGAAGAAAACAGAAGACAACTGGAGACGAGGAGGAAAAATTTAAAAAGACTGGGTCAAGTGTCGACATAACAGTGAGCGTAATTCTCCCGAGCATTGAAATGCGGAGGGTGGTATCCGTAGACTTTGTCGGGTGCTTTATCCTTCAAATCGTTTTCTCCCATGTTTACAAAGTCGTTTCCTATACGATCGCAAGAGCAATACCACGAATATGTTTATTCATTATTTAACGTTAACCTAGATTGCTCTAATTAATTTGAATGAGGCACAATAATGAGATTACACTAATGTGAAGATGAGCAAGCGCATTTGGGGAGGAGTTGAAAACAATACGCTTATGTGTGGTGCTGCAGGAACTGCTGGTAGTATTTTTTCTGAGGCTCCAGTATATGTTTTCTTTCTGTCTCCTGCCTGTATTATTAATGATGACATTGCATATTTCTAATTATATTTACATTTGTAAGAATAAAAACTGTATATTTTTTGACAAAATTTTCAGTGTGTGTGTGTGTGTGTGTGTGTGTGTTGTGTGTGTGTGGTGTGTTTGTGTGTGTGTGTGTGTGTGTGTGTGTGTGTGTGTGTGTGTGTTGTATGTGTGTGTGTGTGTGGTACTCTCCTATTGTGGGTTTGCAGGGGTTCGAGACTCTGGTATTTTATCCTGAGGCTCCAGTATCTGTTTTCTTTCTGTTTCTCTGCCTGTTTATTACCATGCACTGCATCGTATTCTAATTATATTTACATTTGTAAGATAAACTGTATATTTTTTGACAAAAATTCTTCCTTTTTCTTTTGGTAAAATAATTTAATAATTAACGACTATTTTTATGAGACCTCTCCGACTGAATTATTCACGTTTATGTTGCAAAACTCACACCCTGTGAACATTTGGGTGTGAGTTTTGACCCCTAAAATTTTCGGTGAATCGTGTTGGTGGAAAGATGCGTTCCCTCGATGAATTCAGCATGGAACGTCTGCTAGGTTGTTTCAGACACAAACGTTCCATTTATGGAAAGTGTGCACTTTTGATTTTCACCATTTAATGTCGGAAAACAGGTTTTTGGAGCATTTAAACATTTCCCGCACCTATAATGTTGATGCTCCTCCAACACCAGGATAGTCACGTTCCCAGATTATCAAAACTTTAATTTTAAGAATCCCAGTAATTAATTACCTCAGAAGTTCCGCATTGCTTAGCAGATGATTATTGATCATCAGCGGTCTCTGTCTTAGCACAAAAATGGTCATTGTCTTGGAGTTATTGAGAAAATGGCTTTTTGATATGAATATGTCATTGTTGGAAAAGATGTAGAGGTCAGTGGAGGAAAAAAATATAGCATGGACTAGTTTGGTTTTTTTTTCAAAAAGTGGGGGGTACCAACACACCTCCACAATACAAACACACCACAGCACTGCAATACACGGGCATAAAACCACAACACACTAACACCAACAACACACTCACACCACAACACACACAACACACCACAAACACACCACAACACACCACAACACACTGCTATTAAACTATCAACACACCACAAGACACAGGCACAACAACAACACAAAGCAACACCACAACAATTACCAAAAACACACCCACCACAATATAACCACAACTCAAAACACAGAGTTACACACCTGACACACCACAACACACAATACACACAACACAGAGGACACACACACAACCACAAACACAGCATACCACGCACCACCTTTTCTCATCTTCCACCACCTCTCGTAAATTTACTTCCAGCACTTCTACCTGTAAGCGTAAGGGGTTGCCCTAGCAATAACAAAAAAGTAGTAACCATAGCAGCAGTGGGGGAAAAATACAATTCCTCTCTTCCCCTCAGGCTCACACATTAACGAGAGATCGCTATGCTCAGTGTACACTGGTGGCTCAGCAGCCCTCCTGGAGAGACGGAGAACTCGTCAGTTATTTAATCTTAACATACCGTCGGTTCCACACCTCTATAAATTAACTTGACCCACTTTGAGTGCCGTTCCGGGATTATATGTAGCAGCCGAGCCTGGATAGTTTTGTGGGTCTGGTTTATGATGTTGTTGAGTGCTTAGTGTTGTTCTGCATTGTTGGGGGATAGGTTATGGTTGTATTTTTTACTGTTGAAATTGTTACGGTTGTTTTTTACCCTTGTTTCCATTTTTGTTTTTACCTTTTGTTATTGTTATGTTGTTCAGTTGTTGTTGTTTAACTTCCTCGAAGCTTTCAGTTATCACTTCAGAACGCCTTTTCGATCGGCTTCAAATTTTCAACCCTAGTTAACTATTATTAAATTAAAGACATAATTACGTATGTCGTCAATGTATGAGTGGTTATCTTATGTGGTAACCTGTGTCATGAGCGCATTATGTTTGTTATTCATAAACGTATTCTTGTTAGCACGTATAATTGGTTGTGTCTGTGTACGTATGCAGAACATACACTGTAAATTGTGAAAATTTCAAGCGCTGTCGTGATTTATACATTTACGAGGAGCTGGTTTCTGTGAATCTTTTTTCATGTTTGGGTGTGTATATACATGTGTATGTGTGTGGTTGCAGGGTCGAGTCACAGCTCCTATGCCCAACCTCTTTGCTTGTCGGATACTAGGATTACTCACTGTGTGTGTATGTTTGTTGTGTGTGTGTGTACTCACCTAGTTGTTTCACGAGTTGAGGTTGCAGGTGTCGACTCCAAGATCTGGCCCGCCTCTTCACTGGTCGCTACTAGGTCACTCTCCCTGAAACCATGAGCTTTATGTCCTCTGATTAAAGCTATGTATGAATCCTGCCTCCACTACATCGCTTCCCAACTATTCCCACTTCCTGACTACTCTGTGGGCTGATGAAATACTCCTAACATCCCTGTGATTACTCTGTGTCTTCAGCTTCCAACTGATGTCCCCTTGTTTACTTGTGTCAATTCTGGATCATCTGTCTTTGTCCACTGTCAATTCCTCAGTATTTTGTATGTCGTTATTCATGTCCCACCTATCTCTGCGGTCTCCAGTGTCGTTCAGGTTGATTTTCCCTTAACTTTCCTCCAGTAGGAAATATCTCTTAGCTCTGGGGACTAGGTCTTATTGCCTAAACCTTTGCACTTTCTCTAGTAAAAATTTCGTCACGTGCTTGGCTAGGTGTGGTTCCAACTGGTGCCGCATACTCCAATATGGGCTAACGTACACGGTGTACAGAGGTACTGAATGATTCCTTATTAAGATGTCGGGAATGCTGTTCTGAGGTTTGCTAGGCGCCATATGCTGCAGGCAGTTATTTGTGGGGTGACCCCCCGGTTGGTGTGCGCTTCAGGAGATGTGCCTGGTGTTTTATACTCACCCAAGATCTTTTTCCTTGAGTTGAGTTTGTAGTCTCTGACCCCTATGAATGTACATCCGTCTGCTGCCTTCTTTTTCTTTTGCCATCCCCAATCTTAATGCTTTGCACTTGGCGGATTGAACCCAGGAGCCAATGGCCTGGTCCAGGTCCCTTTGAAGTTCTGCTGGTTTCGATCGAATGAATTTTCTCATCAACTTCACGTAATCTGCAAACAGGGGTGACCTTCGGAGTTTATCCATTCCGTCATGTTCACAAATACAAGAAACAGCACTGGTCCCAGGACATGACCCATGAGGACCCCGCTGGTCACAGGTGCCCACTCTGTCACCTCGTCATGTACACATTGTTCGCTGCTGTCTTCCTGTCAGGTATTCCCTGATTCCTTTGTAGTGGCCTTCCCTGTTATCCCTGCTTTGTCCTCCAGTTTTTGCACTATCTCTTGTGAGCATAACAGAGGTTACTCATAGGTCCTTTACAGCTTCCTAAATGGTTGCTCAAAGGTCCCTCACAAACTTACTAGATGGCTACTCGTAGATTAGATAATGTTATATAAGGTCCATAGTGTTATATTAGGTCCATAGTGCTATCTAAGGTCTTAGTGTTATCTTAGGTTCTTTAATGTTATATAATGGTTCCCATAGTGTATCTTAGGGCCATATGTTTATCTAAGGTCCATAGTGTTAATTAGGATCATAATGTTATATAAAGGTCCAATAGAGGTTATCTTAGGTCCATAGTGTTATACTAAGGTCCATAGAGTTATTTTGGCTCATAGTGTTATCTAAGGCGTCCATGAGTGTCATCTTAGGTCCATAGTTATTATCTTAGGTCCATAGGTTATCTTGAATCATCTTAGGGTCCTAGTGTTATCATGGTCCATAGTGGTATCTTAGGTCCATAGTGTCTATCTTACGTCCATAGTGTTTATCTTAGGTCCACAGTGTCATCTATTGGACAAATAGTGTCATCTTAGGTCCGTAATGTTATCTAAGGTCAAATAGTGTAATCTTAGGGTCAATGTATTATCCTAGTATATGTGTTAACTTAAGTTCATAGTGTTTTCCTAAGTCCTTAGAGTTATCTTAGGTCCATAGTGTTGTCTTAGGACCATAGTATTATCTTTAGGTCCATAGTGTTATCTATTGTCCACAGGTTTATCTTAGGTCAACATAGAGTCACCTTATACTTGTCTTCTAGAATACTTGTCTTACAGAGTCAGAATTTTAAACAACTTCGCCATGTGAAATTTTAAAGAACAAAACATTGAAAAAATTACAATGATTGTAAACATGATACTTGGAAAAGTTGTAGATTTACCGATTTCTTATATGCCAAACCAGAACATAAGAAGAAACAGAAATTCATTAATATCCATCAAAAACTGGGCGAGACCATCCTTAAAGTAAGTAACACATGAAGATGTAGCCAGATTGTGGGGACGATCTCACGGTGTTCTCACTCTCTCCAGGTCAAGACTTCACTCTCACCTGCTCCACACTTCACTCTCTTCATTCCTTTTGTGTTTTTTTTAACTAAGAATTACTTTTTGTCCTGTTATTTAATCTGAAAGTCACCGATGATCATCCTTCTTCCTGCTGATAAAAAAAAAAAAAAAAAAAAAAACAGAAATAATATGGTGTATAACAAGAGTTTGTGAGTTGGTGACCGATCTCGGACTATTTACAGTTTAGAGAAATGTACCCTACAGAATGTTTATCCTTGCAGGAATATCACAATTTGAAAATATGATATCCTCAAGCAAGTACATAGTTAGGATGCTCATACCTGTCAGATGCAAGCGTGGGCGACAGATGAGTGAACGCCTCAGCTCCTCATGACTGGAAGTAATGGTAGACTGAATGAAGTTATACCTCAGCTAAAATTTCATATGCTATTGTAGGACACTCAATGATATTTACAACATCTGAGCTGATACGGATTTCAGTAAAATAATACCGTTCAATTGTAAAAAAAAATTAATGCCATAAAATGTTTACATGGTGTGTATAAGTAAGTTTTTTCAATGTGAATCTGTGCGGTATATTTATAAGGTAGTGATGTGTGACCAGATTATTTAAATTATGAATCAATTACAACTTTTAAGAAAATTTTAACATCTGAAAAATAATCACAGTTAACAGTTATTCATTAAATGGAAGTTAACTACTTTAAATACTAATGTACAGAATAATATTAAGCTTTACGAGTTTAAACATCACCTAAACATTAACGTTAAGTATATTTAATAACATAAACCATTAGGACTGAAGAAATCCCATTGTGTGACACAACATTCATGGGTAATACTGCTAACATTTAAACATCTCAAAACACATTACAACAAACATAATTTTACATTTTGCTTGACTTTCTCAACTCCCCCCAGAACTTTAAACATAAACACAGTAATCTTAGAAGAGTTGCGTACTGTCCAGTGTGCAAGAACCACCACTAATTCTAGTTTATATTTTCATCCCATAACGTTTATAGTGTGTGTGTGTGTGTGTGTGTGTGTGTGTGTGTGTGTGTGTGTGTGTGTGTGTGTGTGTGTGTGTGTGTGTGTGTGTGTGTGGGTGTGTGTGTGTGTGTGTGTGTGTGTAAGGTGTGTGTGTACTCACATAGTTGAACTTCAACCTAGTTGAACTCACCTTGATTGAGGTTGCGGGGTTCGTAGTCCGAGTCCTGGCCCGCCTCTTCACTGATCGCTACTAGGTCACTCTCCCTGAGCCGTGAGCTTTATCATACCTCTGCTTAAAGCTATGTATGGATCCTGCCTCCACTACATCGCTTCCCAAACTATTCCACTTAGTGACTACTCTGTGGCTGAAGAAATACTTCCTAACATCCCTGTGATTCATCTGTGTCTTCAGCTTCCAACTGTGTCCCCTTGTTACTGTGTCCAATCTCTGGAACATCCTGTCTTTGTCCACCTTGTCAATTCCTCTCAGTATTTTGTATGTCGTTATCATGTCCCCCTATCTCTCCTGTCCTCCAGTGTCGTCAGGTTGATTTCCCTTAACCTCTCCTAGTAGGACATACCTCTCAGCTCTGGGACTAGTCTTATTGCAAACCTTTACACTTTCTCTAGTTTCTTCACGTGCTTGGCTAGGTGTGGGTTCCAAACTGGTGCCGCATACTCCAATATGGGCCTAACGTACACGGTGTACAGGGTCCTGAATGATTCCTTATTAAGATGTCGGAATGCTGTTCTGAGGTTTGCTAGGCGCCCATATGCTGCAGCAGTTATTTGGTTGATGTGCGCTTCAGGAGATGTGCCTGGTGTTATACTCACCCCAAGATCTTTTTCCTTGAGTGAGGTTTGTAGTCTCTGACCCCCTAGACTGTACTCCGTCTGCGGCCTTCTTTGCCCTTCCCCAATCTTCATGACTTTGCACTTGGTGGGATTGAACTCCAGGAGCCAATTGCTGGACCAGGTCTGCAGCCTGTCCAGATCCCTTTGTAGTTCTGCCTGGTCTTCGATCGAGTGAATTCTCATCAACTTCACGTCATCTGCAAACAGGGACACCTCAGAGTCTATTCCTTCCGTCATGTCGTTCACAAATACCAGAAACAGCACTGGTCCTAGGACTGACCCCTGCGGGACCCCGCTGGTCACGTAGGGATGTGTGTGTGTGTGTGTGTGTGTGTGTTGTTGTGTGTGTGTGTGTGTGTGTGTGTGTGTGTGTGTGGTGGATAATGTTTTATTATAGTCTAGAGGAGGTGAGGGAAGTGAAAATATGAGAATAAAGACAAACTTGTTTAAAAATTGTTTTAAAATTATTTTTACCTAAATTATATGTTGCATAAGATAATTCATAATATTGTCTTCTTTACCTGACCCACAAGTGTCTCAAACTAGTAACTTTACCTGACCCACAAGTGTCTCAAACTAGCAACTTTACCTGACCCACAAGTGTCTCAAACTAGCAACTTTACCTGACCCACAAGTGTCTCAAACTAGTAACTTTACCTGACCCACAAGTGTCTCAAACTAGTAACTTTAACTGACCCACAAGTGTCTCAAACTAGTAACTTTACTGACCCCCAAGTGCTCAAATA
>NW_026484454.1:0-10065 GCF_026875155.1 Cherax quadricarinatus | reverse complement strand
TGTCTTTTTTTGTGGTACACAGTTGCTTTTAGTGGTACAAGTTGTCTCTAGTGGTACACAGATGTCTTTAGTGGTACACAGTTGTCTCCAGTGGTAGACAATTGTCTCTAGTGGTACACAGTTGTCTCTAGTTGTACACAGTTGTCTCTAGTGGTACACAGTTGTCTCTAGTGGTACACAGATGTCTCTAGTGGTACATAGTTGTCTCCAGTGGTACACAATTGTCTCTAGTGGTAAACAGTTGTCTCTAGTGGTACACAGTTGTCTCTAGTGGTACACAGATGTCTCTAGTGGTACACAGTTGTCTCTAGTGGTACACAGATGTCTCTAGTAGTACACAGATGTCTCTAGTGGTAGACAGTTGTCTCTAGTGGTACACAGTTGTCTCTAGTGGTACACAGTTGTCTCTAGTGGTACACAGTTGTCTCTAGTGGTGCACAGTTAGTCTCTAATGGTACACAGTTGTCTCTAGTGGTACACAGATGTCTCTAGTGTTACACAGTTGTCTCTAGTGGTACACAGTTGTGTCTAGTGGTACATGTTACGACTTAATCTTCACCGTAACAATAGGGGCACAAATAACTCCATTTTTTTTGTTAGCTTTATTTTATTACCAATCATTTGCTTCATTGGTATTTGGTTAGTGAATTAAAATAACCAAAGTAATTATAAATGAAACACTATACAGCAAGAAACCAATCTTAAGTTCAAATTCTCATTAACAGAGTATGATAAAATAATTTCAATTAATAATTACTCTTTTAGAAAGGTCTAGGGTAACGAAATAGTTATCTTTTATAAGTGACATGATTACCGACTAATGGCAAAGGCAAGACTTTGTATAAAGTTTTTGTTTAGCTAGGAGCTTTGGGTTGAAGACCCGTACCGAGTCAGAGCTAGGAGCTGACTGACTCACTCAACTACTTCATAGTATGACTTCAGCTCTGCCAGAAGGCGACGCGTGGCGTCAATTCTAGAACCACCAATTGGTCACTACAGTAGTGGTTACACATTCGTAATACCTAACCTAATAATAATTAATATAATATTATAGTTATAATAATCATGGGGAAGATATAATATACAATATAATACAATGAGAGTACTTTTGATTCATACTGTACCCGATAATAATATATAGTCGAACCTGCTTTATCTAGCTAGTAATAAAGTGGTTCGCGATATATTATTACAGAACTTATTTTAACCAGGCCTTTTATTTTTGTATATAATGGAGTGAAGTAGGGGCGCATAACACTCCCCTCGTGACTGACGGTCGCCATTGACTTGTACTCTCTGTGGTGGGTAGCATCTGTCATAGTAGCAGAGGTTGTAACATAGACAGCAGTCCTACATCATCTCCAGCTTTCTCCACAACATAGATGGTCATAAAGTACCGACTATACTGTTAAAAATAAAGGTATATTAATAAAATTTCAAGGCCTAGAGAGGGCATCAGCAATGAGATTATGTTTTCCTTTTATATGGGAAATGGTAATAGAGAAGGGTTGAATTCTCAAAGCCCAACGAAGTATTCTGGCGTTCTTCGATTTCATAGAATTTATGAAGGTCAAAGGATTATGATCGGAGTACACCGATATCTGATGGGTAGAAGATCCTAAATATACATCAAAATTCTCTAGGCATACAACGAGAGCTAAGGCTTCTTTTCTATAGTTGAATAATTAATTTGGTGTTTCTTTAACTTAGAAGAAAAATAAGAAACAGGTTGTAATAGGTCAGAATTTGGAGCCTTCTGTAACAATGCGGCTCCAAAGCATACGCACTGGCATCTATTTGTAAGTGGAATGGTTTATTAAAATCAGGACTTAGCAATACTGGGGAGAGGATAGTAATCTTTTTAAACGATTAAAAGCAATTTCACAGTCCTGAGTCATGAAAACTTTGTTTTTGGACTTGTTAATTCAGTTAGGGGAAAAGCTACTGTGCAAAATTCGGGACAGAACCGACGGTAGTAACCGGCAACTCCTAAAAATCTTGATACGCTTTTTCTATCCTTAGGGGTAGGAAATTCTAAGAGGGCCTTTACTTTGGCGTTCAAAGGAGCGACTTCACCTTGTCAATCCGAAATCCTAAGTATTTAATTTTCGTCTGGCCAAACTCACACTTGGACAAATTCACTGTAAAATTATGTTTACTTAAGGCGTCAAACAAGGCTTTAAGCTGTCTAAGGTGTTGGGGCCAACTGTCGCTGTATACGACTAAGTCGTCTAAGTAAGCTTCTACTCCGTCCAATCCGCCCGTAAGTATGTTCATAATACGCTGGAACGTAGAGGCGCGTTACAGAAGCCGAAGGGCATAACGCAATACTTGTATAGGCCACCAGGTATCGTAAAAGCCGATATCTCTTGAGCTCTTGGTGACAACGGGACTTGGTATACCCTCTTAACAAGTCCAATTTACTGATATACTTAGCTCTCGAGACCTTGTCTATTAAGTCGTCAATTCTGGGTATTGGAAACCCATCAGGTACTGTTACAGCATTGACTTTTCTAAAATCTGTGCACATACGGGAAGTCCATCTGGTTTGGGGACTAGAATGCACGGGGATGCCCAAGGACTGTTACTTGGTTTTATCAACCCGTGTGAGAGTAAGAAGTTCCCTCTGCCTCTAGCTCACCTTGTTTCTTGGGACTCACTCTGTAGGGAGATTGCTTGATTGGAGTAGGTTCTCTGAGAGTAACATCGTGCACACCCAACGTACACGGTTTTGGGACGTCATTGAATAGGTGGAGATTTGCCTTAATCAGGGATTTTATTTCGTGTCCTTTGTCCACTTCAGATTTATCAGTAGAGAATTTAAATTCTTTAAGGCTGTCGAATTGTTCAGAAGAACTGGTATTCCTATCATTTCATCCGAACTTATTGGAACCCGTTCTTGGTTCAGAGGTGTTATAGTAGAAACTGGTGAAACGATTCTGAATAGGGTTTAAGTTGGTTAATGTGATACGTCCGTTGTGAGTTCCTCTTCTTCGGCGTCCTTACCAAGTAGTTCACGTCACTTAGGCGCTTCACGATTTCTAAAGGACCTTCAAATTTGGGCTGTAGAGCATGTCCCTGATGAAATCGTTGAACCAGAACTTGATCTTTTGGTTCAAATGAACGAAGTTTAGTTCGACGATCGTATTCCTCCTTCATCTTACTCTGTGCTTGTCGTAAGTTTTCGGCGGCCAATTCTCTAGCTAGGCTCAGGCGTTCTTTCATTAAGGTAGGAGAGCTCCTAAAAGTCGGCGTTTCTTCCCCGGTCCAAGTTCTTGAGAACTGTATGGTCCTCTTAATTGATGCCCATAATAGCTCAAATGGCGAAAACTTCAAGTTGTCTTGTTCGCTTTCTCTTAGGGCAAACAAGAGTAGTGGAATACTTCATCCCAATCTTTGGAATACTGTAAACAATAGGACCTCATCTAATCTTCAAAGTTTGATGGAACCTTTCCACCAGCCTTGTGATTGGGGTCGATAGGCCGTCGCGTAAACCGTCTGACCCTAACTGAGCCAAGGCTTCACGGAAAAATTTTGAAGTAAAATTCGACCTTGATCCGATTGAACTTCTCTTGGAAAATCCAAAGTGAGAGAAGAACTTAATCAGTGCTCTCACTATTAGGCGAGCATTAATCCTCCTGAGAGGAACTGCTTCGGGTACCTGGTGACGGTGTCCATGATGGTGAACAGGAACTGGTTGCCTGCCGAGTCTTGGGTAGCGGGCCGACACAGTCGATCACCAGACGTGAAAAGGGTTTCGCCTGTACTTGTATAGGGTTCAACGGCGCAGGTGGTGGATTATGTGCAGGTTTGCCTACTAGTTGACACACGGAACAGCTTCTTACATACCGTTCCACTTCTTCCTTCATTTTTGGCCATGTGAAGTGCTTAGCAATTTTTCTAAAAGTCTTCTTTTGTCCCAGATGTCACCTTGAGGACTGTCATGAGCAAACTTACATGCTAAATTTCTAAACGGGTAGGCAAGACCAGTAGATGATCACTTTTAAGAGATCCTAGTTTCTTTTTCAGTAAGTCCTTCTCCCAATAGTAAGAGCTGTCACTTTTAAGGGCTTCTTCTCCCAACACAGCAAGCTTCCTGAGGTCACTTAAGGAGGGGTCTATTCGGAGTTCTCTTACTAGATTCTCCTTCGAGAATAAATCTATTTCGGAAACCACCGACTTAGGAACTGGTATCGTTCTGGGTGGATTGTTGGCTCTACACTCGAGCTTTCGTTGAATATGTCTCTTACTCCTACGTCGACGTCGTCCATGACTTCCTCTGATGCAACTGAGAACGCGACTGTTTGGTCATCGCCCGGGTTACTACGCTCAGAGGAAAGAGGGTAGGTTCGTTCGTCGGGCTTTCGATGACGTAATTTTCCTCGGTTGGATTTTCCATAACTATGGGCTCTTTCCATATTCCTTCTTCGCTAAGTCGTTCCCAATCAATAGGTCTACGTCTTTTATGGGGAAGTTAGTTGGAGACATCGATTGACGTCCAGCCTGTAAAAATAGAGTTTCAACATATAACTTGTACAGGGGTACTCGCGTAGTGGAGCCACCATAAGCTTCCAACAGAGCGTCGAAACCCGTATATGATCTGGCGGGGAATGATAACAGTCCTTCTCTTAATAATGTTAAGTAGGACCCCGTATCCCTAAAAGAATTTACTTGCAACAACTGGCTATCGGTAATTCCTACTTTGCTTTTGGAAAAGTAAGGACTCATAGCCTTGACATGTTCGACGTGATACCCATATTCTGCTTAGTCAACTAGGAGGATCTGTTCCTTTTCCTTGGGACAGAGCGTCTACTCTTGGCTCGGACTTCCTTGGATGAGTCGTAGAGGATATGATTTGTGTGGCAATCTATAGGATGGACTCCTTCCTGGTCCTATCACGCTTAAAGCATTGTGATTTAAAATGTCCCAGCTTCGAACAGTACGAACATTTAATTTTTTCCATGACCTATCTGGTCTATAGGATGGGCTCGATTGAATTTGGTGTTTTACTTCGGGTTTACTTGTTACACGGGAGTGAACGGGTTGGGTAGGTCGCTTACCGAAAGGCTTCGCAGGTTCTGGTCTCGTTGCTGGTTTGATAACCTGGCTGCTTTCAGATTGTACCAACCTCTGGGAAATCTCGAGTTGTCTGCCAGCGCGGCAGTCTCTAACAACGTCGTTTGCGGATGGCCAACAAGATACTGGCGAATCCCTCTGGAAAATTTGCATACAAATCTTCTAGTAACATTAATTGTGATAGATTCTTTTAAAGTCGTGACCCGAGAAGCTCGACACCAACGTTCAAACGCCACTGCTTTCCCTCGGGCAAAATCTAAATAAGTTTGTCTGTTTGCCGTTTCATGGAACGAAAGCTATTTGATAATAATAGGGAGCATGTCATATGCTTCTAAAATAGTTCTCTTACTACGTCGTATGGACATAAAACTCATATGGTAAGGAGGCGACACAAGACTGCGCCTTTCCATATAGAGATGTGTGCAGCAATGTGGCCCATTTGTCTTTGGGCCAGCCATTGAACGTGCTGATTCTCAAAATTTCAAAGAATTCATCTAAGTCTGTTTCGTTAAACTTAGGTACCATTAGAGCTGCTTTATGCAAGTCAAACCCGGTTACCGTGCTCTTCACGTCTCTTTCTTCCGGAACTCCCTTCTGCTTTGTTTCCAAAACGAAACCTTTCACGCCTAAATTCTTCCTCGTTTAGACGTCTTCTAGCTTCGATTTGAGAGTTTTGTAATAGTAATATGCGTTCTATTCTCTCTAGTTGTTCGGACGTGAAATTCCAAGAGGTAATGACACCGAAGGGAATCGGGCGTCTTCTCCGGAAGTATTTTGGGACGAGCAACCAGTCCTAAAATTATCCCGTCATTTGACTGAGGGTTCGTTCCAACCACGATACATACTCCGGGGAAATGAACGGGGGAGAGCTTTGAGACTGGACTGAGTAGTAAGGCCTTGTAAACCCTGGTTTCAACTTCATTATTTAAGGCAGTTCCGTCGTGGATTTCTATTCCTCAAACTGAGAATAAAACTATCTTCCGAATCTAGTTCTGGCATTGCTTGGATTTTCGGAAATAATCTATCTTAATTAGGGACCTAAGAGTCTCTGCGCTATGGTATCTATTATAAGGTATATCTAACTGTCTAGCTATTTGCAACACGTCTGTAATTTTAAAGTGTCAAGAGTACTCTGTTAATTCATCTAATAATGACTTAATTTCTGGATCCATTTTCTTATTCTCGCATGGGGAGCTTAATTTTATGCAAAACAAATATGTACTTCAGGGTAAGTAGTCCCGGACAGACAACCCATTTGTTACGACTTAATCTTCCCGTAACAATAGGGGCACAAATAACTCCATTTTTTTTGTTAGCTTTATTTTATTACCAATCATTTAGCTTCATTGGTATTTGGTTAGTGAATTAAAATACCAAAGTATTATAAATGAAACACTATACAGCAAGAAACCCAATCTTAAGTTTCAAATTCTCATTAAACAGAGTATGATAAAATAATTTCAATTAATAATCTACTCTTTTAGAAGGTCTAGGGTAACGAAATAGTTATCTTTATATAGTGACATGAATTACCAGACTAATGGCAAGGCAAGACTTTGTATAAGTTTTAGTTTAAGCTAGGAGCTTTGGGTTGAAGACCGTACGAGTCAGAGCTAGGAGCTGACTGACTCACTCAACTACTTCATAGTATGACTTCAGCTCTGCCAGAAGGCGACGCGTGGCGTCAATTCTAGAACCACCAATTGGTCACTACAGTAGTGGTTACACAATTCGTAATACCTAACCTAATAATAATATAATATAATATTATAGTTATAATAATCAATGGGGAAAGATATAATATACAATATAATACAATGAGAGTACTTTTGATTCATACTGTACCGATAATAATATATAGTCGAACCTGCTTTATCTAGCTAGTAATAAAGTGGTTCGCGATATATTATTACAGAACTTATTTTAACCAGGCCTTTTATTTTTGTATATAATGGAGTGAAGTAGGGGCGCATAACAGTACACAGTTGTCTCTAGTCGTACACAGTTGTCTCTAGTGGTACACAGATGTCTCTAGTGATACACAGTTGTCTCTAGTAGAACACAGATGTCTCTAGTGGTAGACAGTTGTCTCTAGTGGTACACAGTAGTCTCTAGTGGTAGACAGTTGTCTCTAGTGGTACACAGTTGTCTCTAGTGTTACACAGTTGTCTCTAGTGGTACACAGTTGTCTCTAGTGGTACACAGATGTCTCTAGTGGTACACAGTTGTCTCTAGTGGCACACAGTTGTCTGTAGTGGTACACAGTTGTCTCTAGTGGTACACAGTTGTCTCTAGTGGTACACAGATGTCTCTAGTGGTACTCAGTTGTCTCTAGTGGTACACAGTTGTATCTAGTAGTATACAGTTGTCTCTAGTCTCTAGTGGTACACAGTTGTCTCTAGTGGTACACAGATGTCTCTAGTGGTACACAGTTGTCTCTAGTGGTACACAGTTGTCTCTAGTGGTACACAGTTGTCTCTAGTGGTACACAGTTGTCTCTAGTGGTACACAGATGTCTCTAGTGGTACACAGTTGTCTCTAGTGGTACACAGTTGTCTCCAGTGGTACACAATTGACTCTAGTTGTACACATTTGTCTCTAGTGGTACACATTGTCTCTAGGGTACACATTTTGTCTCTAGGGGTTTACACGATGTCTTTAGTGGTACACAGTTGTCTCCAGTGGTAGACAATTGTCTCTAGTGGTACACAGTTGTCTCTAGTTGTACACAGTTGTCTCTAGTGGTACACAGTTGTCTCTAGTGGTACACAGATGTCTCTAGTGGTACATAGTTGTCTCTAGTGGTACACAATTGTCTCTAGTGGTAAACAGTTGTCTCTAGTGGTACACAGTTGTCTCTAGTGGTACACAGATGTCTCTAGTGGTACACAGTTGTCTCTAGTGGTACACAGATGTCTCTAGTAGTACACAGATGTCTCTAGTGGTAGACAGTTGTCTCTAGTGGTACACAGTTGTCTCTAGTGGTACACAGTTGTCTCTAGTGGTACACAGTTGTCTCTAGTGGTGCACAGTTAGTCTCTAATGGTACACAGTTGTCTCTAGTGGTACACAGATGCCCTCTAGTTTTTACACAGTTGTCTCTAGTGGTACACAGTTGTGTCTAGTGGTACACAGTTGTCTCTAGTCGTACACAGTTGTCTCTAGTGGTACACAGATGTCTCTAGTGATACACAGTTGTCTCTAGTAGAACACAGATGTCTCTAGTGGTAGACAGTTGTCTCTAGTGGTACACAGTAGTCTCTAGTGGTAGACAGTTGTCTCTAGTGGTACACAGTTGTCTCTAGTGTTACACAGTTGTCTCTAGTGGTACACAGTTGTCTCTAGTGGTACACAGATGTCTCTAGTGGTACACAGTTGTCTCTAGTGGCACACAGTTGTCTGTAGTGGTACACAGTTGTCTCTAATGGTACAGAGTTGTCACTAGTGGTACACAGTTGTCTCTAGTGGTACACAGTATTCTCTAGTAGTACACAGTTGTCTCTAGTGGTACACAGTTGTCTCTAGTGGTACACAGTTGTCTTGGGTGGTTTACACAGTTGTCTCTAGTGGTACACAGTTGTCTCTAGTGGTACACAGTTGTCTCTAGTGGTACACAGTTGTCTCTAGTGGTACACAGTTGTCTCTAGTGGTACACAGATGTCTCTAGTGGTACACAGATGTCTCTCGTGGTACACAGTTGTCTCTAGTGGTACACAGTTGTCTCTAGTGGTACACAGTTGTCTCTAGTGGTACACAGTTGTCTCTAGTGGTAGAAAGTTGTCTCTATTGGCACACAGTTGTCTCTAATGGTACACAGTTGTCTCTAGTGGTACAGAGTTTTCTCTAGTGGTACACAGTTGTCTCTAGTGGTACACAGTTGTCTCTAGTGGAACACAGTTGTCTCTAGTGGTACACAGTTGTCTCTAGTGGTACACAGTTGTCTCTAGTGGTAGAAAGTTGTCTCTAGTGGTACACAGTTGTCTCTAGTGGTACAGAGTTTTCTCTAGTGGTACACAGTTGTCTCTAGTGGTACACAGTTGACTCTAGTGGACACAGTTGTCTCTAGTGGTACACAGTTGTCTCTAGTGGTACACAGTTGTCTCTAGTGGTAAACAGTTGTCTCTAGTGGTACACAGTAATCTCCAGTGGTACACGGTAGTCTCTAGTGGTACACAGTTGTCTCTAGTGGTACACAGTTGTCTCTAGTGGTACACAGATGTCTCTAGTGGTACACAGTTGTCTCTAGTGGCACACAGTTGTCTCTAATGGTACACAGTTGTCTCTAGTGGTACACATTTGTCTCTAGTGGTACACAGTTGTCACTAGTGGTACACAGTTGTCTCTAGTGGTACACAGTTGTCTCTAGTAGTACACAGTTGTCTCTAGTGGTACACAGTTGTCTCTAGTGGTACACAGTTGTCTCTAGTGGTTCACAGTTGTCTCTAGTTGTACACAGTTGTCTCTAGTGGTACACAGTTGTCTCTAGTGGTACACAGTTGTCTCTAGTGGTACACAGTTGTCTCTAGTGGTACACAGTTGTCTCTAGTGGTACACAGTAGTCTCTAGTGGTACACAGTTGTCTCTTGTGGTACACAGTTGTCTCTAGTGGTACACAGATGTCTCTAGTGCTACATAGTTGTCTTTAGTGGAACACAGTTGTCTCTAGTGGTACACAGTTGTCTCTAGTGGTAAACAGTTGTCTCTAGTAGTACACAGTTGTCTCTAGTGCTACACAGATGTCTCTAGTGGTACACAGTTGTCTCTAGTGGTACACAATTGTCTCTAGTGGTACACAGTTGTCTCTAGTGGTACACAGATGTCTCTAGTGGTACACAGTTGTTTCTAGTGGTACACGATGTCTCTGTGGTACACAGTTGTCTTAGTGTAAACAGTTGTCTCTAGGGTACCATTTTCTTTGTGGTCCCCAAAGTTGTCTCTAGTGGTACACAGGGGTCTCTGGGGTACCAGTTGTCTTAGTGTACACATTTG
>NW_026484452.1:0-14729 GCF_026875155.1 Cherax quadricarinatus | reverse complement strand
CTAGACTGGTGAATACACTAGACCTCCTCATCACTAACATGATGATCTGATAAGAATGTCACCATATCAAAAACAATATACTTCAGTACAATAATTGAGGTTAGACAGTATGGTGGATGGAGCCCCAGACGACATAAAGAGACTGTTCACGAGGGAGGAGCATTCAAAAATTCAACTTCAATAACCAAAAACATAAAGTGGGACCAAGTAAACCACGTCCTAACCGATATCAGCTGGGAAGATCTACTAAGCAACACAGGACCCCAATTATGGCCTAGAACAGTATCAACTGGTGGCACTCGATGTATGCACAGGCTTATTCCTCTAAGAAAACGGAGGCGTTAGATGTAACATAGAAAGAGACCAGGCGCTCCCTTTACAGGCGACGGAAAAGGAATGACAGAGGGCTATAGAGGGCAATATATTGAAATGCGTCGGGAGACATGGGTCAGTGAAATAGCAAGCTCGAACTTAAGTAATAGGAATCTTATAGGAGTCAGAAATGCGGAAAAGAATAAAAGCCATAAATGAAATCGACGAACCAAAGATTTTCTTCTCCAATGCCAAATCAAAGTCGAGAAACAACGTCAGTATTGGGGCCCCCCCTACATAAACAAGATGGGTCCTACACAGATGCAGCAAGGAAATGAGTGTAAGCTACTCAAGTCCCAATAGGACTCAGTTTTTAGCAAGCCGCTAACCAGACTGAGAGTCGAAGATTCAAAAATTAATTTTTTTATGAGGAGAGCCACAAAATTTGATTAACACAAGCCTAATCCGATGTTATCCTGGACGCCAATGACTTCGAAACAGTCGCTAAATGCCATGCCCATGCACTCTGCCCAGGGCCAGATCATGGAAATCCGTGTTCATCATGCACTGCAAGAAGCCCCTATCACGAGCCTTTTCATCCTATGGAGAGGAGGCAGGGACACGGGGGTCGTCCCCAGTTACTAAAAACAACTGACTAGCCAATCCACAAAGGGGGCAGTAAAGCAACAGCAAAGAACTATAGCAATAGCCACTAACATCATATCATAAAATCTTTGAAAGGTCTAAGAAGCAACGATCACGCCATCTAGAAACCATCAGGTTACACAACCCAGGGCAACATGGTTTAGAAAGGTCGCTCTGTCTGTCCAACTATTGGCTCCTACGGACAAGGTCTAAATGCACTTAAGAAGCAAAAAGATGCAGCTGTAATATTTACAGACTTTGCAAAAGCTTTCGACAAGTGTGACAAGGCGTAATAGCGCACAAAAAGCGTTGCTAAATAGATTAACAGGAAATGTTCGTCGATGGATTATCAGTTCCTCACTAAACAGAATACAGAGAGTAGTCGTCCAACAGGTAAAGTCGAGGCAGTACGGTGAAAGCTCTGTTCACAAGGCACATGGGATCTTGTTCCTTCATCTTCATATCGACACTCGACAAGGTTGTCAGCCCGCACGTGTCTTCCTTGCAGATGGACCCGATCTGCATGATCAGTGTTTCCATTGCAGACCATGCAAGGCTCTAGGCGGACATCCAACAAAATCCTATAAGTGGGCTGCAGAAACAAAGAAGGTCCCCGATGAGAATTTCAATTACTCCGATATGGTAAAACGCGGAAAATTATATCTTCATCAGAGTACAAAACAAATTCTGTCCACCAACATTAGAGCGAAACACTCGGCAAAGATCTGGGAGTGATCATTGTCGGAGGGATCTCACCTTCAAGGGACACAAATGTATTCAATCGCTCTGCTAGAACAATGACAGGATGGCTATGAGAACCTTCACAATAGGAGGCCACGCATGGAATGACACTCTTCAGGTCACTTGTTTTATCTAGGCTGGGAATATTGCTGCACCCTAACAGCACTTTCATGGGAGGTGAAATTGCGACCTAGAAAAGTACAGAGGCACTTCAGGCGTGCCTTAACGGCGATAAAAACCCTCATTACTGGGATGCGCGTTAGTTCTAAAACCTGTCTTCCTGGGAACGCAGGCGGGGAGAGATCCATGATTTATAACTGGAACCTCCTAGAGGGCTAGAGTACCGAACTTGCAACCGAAATCACTCGCTACGAAGCAAGACTTGGCACGTGCAAACATCCCCCCCAATGAAAAAGCAGGGTGTCATAGCACGTTAAGAGACATACAATAAGTGTCTGGGGCCCGATGACTGATTCAACTGCCTCCCAGCATAAATAAGGGGGATTACCCAACGACCCCTGCAGTCTTACGCGGCCAAGGAAAGCACCTAAAGTCGGTTCCTGACAGCCGAGCTGTGCTCGAACGTTGTTTGCGTGCAGCAGCAGCAACAGCCTGTTGATCCGGCTCTGATCACCAGGTGCCTGGTCAACAGACCGGGCCGCGGGGTCGTTGACCCCGGCCTCTCTCCAGGTAAAACTCGAGTCACCATACAGTGGGCCATAATAATTCACAACTAACCACAGAGTCACAATACCGTGGGCCGAATAATTCCACAAACTAACCGCACAGTCACAATACCGTGGCCCTGAATTGTATCAAACTAACCCACAGAGTCAAATTACCGTGGCCAGAATAATTCACAAACTAACCCACAGAGTTACAATAAGTGGCCAGAATTAATTCACAACTCACCCACCGAGTTTTACCATACAGTGGCAGAATAATTCACAATAAAAAAAAAACACAGTCACAATACCGTGGACAGAATTAATTCACAACTAACCAGAGTCACAATTAACCGTACCAGAATAATTCACAACTAACCCTCAGAGTCACAATACCGTGCCAGAATAATTCAAAACTAACACAGAGTTACAATACAGTGGCCAGATAATTCAAACTAAACAGAGTTCCCATACGTGGCCAGACTCATTCAAACTAATCCACAGTCACAATCCGTGGCCAGAATAATTCACAACTAACCCCTGGAGTCACAATACCGTAGCCAGACTAATTCACCATACCACCGAGTCACAATACGTGGCCAGAATAATACAAACTACCCCACAGAGTCAGAGTTACACTATATTCTTCACCCTGAATAAGTTTACCAATAATGTTAATGAAGTTTCATCTACATGTGTTCTGGTTCCCTTCGTTCCATGATATATTTTACATCCACTCAAGTGCAGTGTGACACTTAGAATCTAGCCTTCATTGTGAAATGTAACTTAATAATAAATAAGTGAGTGAGAGGACGGAAGTTACCTTATGTTCATGAAGAAACCGTGAAGGATCATCAAGGGAGAGTGGAAGGACCCAGCAGCGTCAGAAGCCATGCTAACACTGCTGGCTACACACGATAGTAAAGAACCTTGTAAGGAAAACAGAGCAGTTAGGTCTGGTCGAATGATTGAATGAGTCCTGACTTTTATGATGCACAACTGTTCTTCTGAACTCTGAAGATGTTTTTACATTGAAGTAAGGTGTGTTTCTATAATTCAACGGTTGGACTGGTTCAGCCTGAGATATATTATTCTGTTCCTTTGCATTACTCAGGGAAGTGGTCTATAAAACATTTACTATTTCGTAAAGTATAAATTTACACAAATAACCGAACATAGCAGAATGACACTTCCGACGTTTCTGCCAATTTGGATTCTGTGGTGACTACTTGAAGCTCCAAGTCGACCGAACGTTCATAGTTTCGTTCTCTTATTTGGTGGTTGTGTATGTTCAGACGTTATTGGGCCTTACATTTTTCACATATACATCTATTTTTCCATATAATACAAATGCTACTCAAACGAAAAACGCAACATGATCAGCAACAATTAATATTAATTGGTAAATAAACACAATATATATGACCTAGACGATTATTACCTAACATTGTTTATCATCATTGCTCATTTACTTCATTTTATAATAATAAAGTAATGAATTTATTCGCAGCAATGAAACGTCTTCTAAAACGCAGCAACTTTCTCATAAAAACAAATTGTAATCAGTTGATAAGTACAACAAACTTGAGAATATCATTCTTGGATTCACAACTGATCATTTATTGCTATTTATTTCTGTTTTTCCGTCTTGCATAGTAAAATGGACTTAATGGTTCACTTCAGGGCAGTTGTCTATACTCGTGTATATGCATTTAAATTTCTACCTTTCTAGGCAATGCAGGCGGAAATTAATGTCCACGAGGATAGTTGGTCATCTTCAGCATTCAGTTTCCGTGGTAGGACTGTTGGTTTATAATTTTCATTCGTCATGCCATCTTTTCCCTGTCAATAATCTAGCATTAAGTGGTGTTAGTTGTAACCTCTACCGAAGACCTGTTCTCCAGAGGCCCTCACCAAACCCGCTAGTATATAAAGTTGTTTGCATAAACATATTCAGTCATTAGCCGTTCCATTGATCTTGTTCTTAACTTGTTTGCGCTCCTTGGAAAGGGATTTTTGGTATTCATGATATTTATTGCTGTTTTTGTTGTTTTTCTTCTTTATCATCTTTCTTTTAGTTCTTGCACAGTTCATTGAATGAACTAATTTTATCTGAAATCTCATGTTATAATTCCCGGTACCAAGTGTTTCTGTTCTAGTTTTCTGGGGAAAGTTCTTCCAGATCGACTTTTGAACCCTAGCACAAGCAGCTTTCAAAACCCAAAACAAAAAAAAAAACCTTTCCCCTTGTCTACCGTCGAGTGTACGACACTACACGCCAAATAGTTCACTTTAGCAAAAACTGAAGTCTCGCCGAACAAAAAATCTAGTAAATCACCGATACACCGCGATTCACACCCCACACACACACACAACAACCAACACACACTCACACAACACACACACACACACAGATGGAAATTCGAAGAAAATGGAAGGCATAGATGAGACGGGAGAAAGAGACTCATAGCAGGTACACTTCAGTTGGGGAACACAATGTGGTTCATTGCAGTGATGTATAATCCACCAACATAACTGCAGGGAGGCCCAAGAGAGGAATATGAAGAGCGAACCCAGGGCAATGGTGGACACACTTGCTTTGGGAAGGTGGCAAGAAGAAGAAGAGCTCATTCCGCAGAGCAAAGTTGCTGGTTATGGGGGGATTTCCGCCAAGGGCGATCGACTGGAAAACCTGGAGCCACATGAGGGTCCCGAAACATGGAGGAGCCAGGCTGTTGAGTGGTGCTGGGAAACCTATGCCCAAACCTGATAAGGACAATACCAGAGTGAGTGGGGAGGAGGATGAACCGCAGAGTGGACCTTGTGTTCACCTCGGGAGCTCAGACATTGGGACATCACGTATGAGAGTCCCCTCGCATAGCTAGCGCCACGTGGTTCTGAGCTTTGAATACTAGTAGAGCAGGCAAATGGAGAGAATAACCGGAGTTGAATGGGAAAAGCCTGACTAGAAAAGAGGGGACTACATAGGGTTGAAGACCTATCCTGCGAGAGAGGGTCAGTGGACAGAGAATGGCAGGAAAGCCAGAGTAACTGAAATGATGGAAATATGTAACAAAAAATGCAAGTGAGGCAGTGGAATGGTTATTCCCACGGCAACAGTAACACGGGAAGACCAGAACGAGCCCCTGGTTTTACCGACGGTGTACGGAGGCAAAAAAAAGTGCAAATAGAGAATGGAAAAGTCCCGAAGGCAGAGCACACACGAAAATAGGGAGATCAGTCGCAGAGCCAGGAATGAGTTATTGCCAAGGTAAGGAGGGCGGCCCAGCGAACAGTATGAAAAATGCCATCGCATCGAGAAATCAAACACTGACCGAAACTGTTGTATAGCAATCAGGAGGAAGGGAAACAGTCAAAGGACCGGATGATCAGATTTTACAGGACAGCAGGTGGAGAAAGAACCACGAAATGAATCCGGAGGTATGTGAGGAGGCTGACCAGGAGATTTAAGAAGTTTTTACAGTAGCAGGCAGGGTTGGGGGACAAAACGACAGCACAGAAGGGAACATCAAGAGGGAATATACCAACACGTGTTGGATGACTACGAAAACTGAGGAGGAGGTGAAGAAGCTCTTAAGTGACCTTGACACCTCAAAGGCGATGGGAGGACACCATCTGCCCATACGCAAGTCATGAAGATCGGGGAAGGGCACAGAAGACACCAGAGTTATAGGGCTAGGTGGCCAAAGACTGCAAACCTCACTCAAGGAGAAAGATCTTGGGGTGAGTACAACACGAGCATGTCTCGGAAGCACACATAACCTGATACACTGCTGCTGCATATGGGCGCCTGGCAAACCTGAGAGCACGCATTCCGATACTTAGTAAGGGAACGTTAAAGACACTGTACACCGTGTATGTCGGCCCATACTGGAGTATGCAGTACCCGTTGGGAACCCGCACTTGATAAAGCACATCAAGAAAACTAGAGAAAGTACAAAGGTTTGCGACACGGTTAGTTCCGGCTAAGGGGGAAATGTCCTATGAAGAGAGAATAAGGGAAATCGGCCTGACGGGACACTGAGGAAGGAGGGACAGGGGAGACATGATAACGACATAAAAAATACCGCGTGGAATAGTGAGGTGGACAAAGGACAGGTGTTCCAGGGGGGGGAACAGAAGAAACAAGAGGCCACAATTGGAAGTTGGAAGACACAAATGAGTCAGAGAGATATTAGGAAGTATGTCTTCAGTCACAGAGTTGTCAGGCAGTGGAATAGCTAGAAAATGAGTAGTGGTGGCAGGAACATCACGTTTTAAGACGAGGTTTGATAAAGCTCATGGAGAGGGGGGGGAGAGTGAGGGCAGTAAAGCAGCGGTTAAGAGGGGGGCAGGGGCTAAGACTCGACCCCTGCAAACACAAATAGGTGAGTACAAATCGAGAGTACACACACAAACACACACACACACACACACAATGGGAGGCTAGTTGTGTTTGGTTAGATGTTCCCAGTCATCTTTTACATTCCAAGCTGTCAGCGCCATCTGTGTGTTTGTACTGAAGAGAAAACAGCTTATTTTCAGTTGATTTCTCTATCTTCATTCTAACCTCTTTTGATAGGACAGCGTCAACTTTCCTTCGTTCGCAGCGCTTCTCCAGTGACGATAAATACCTGATGTGTCTGTTTTATTTGATTTAGATGTTATCAGTATTAATTCTTAACGTACCTATCTGCCCACTAACCATCTATTTGCTTTCGTCTTTAGCAGCTCATGTGCTAAGCGTCTAATTATTTTCAGATTTCCAGACTATCCTAGCTAATGGGTATGTTCCATTTTTCAGACATAGCGGAGATTCCGTTAGTGATTATTTAGTGAAGCTAATATTGAGAAGCAGCCATCACTTGGGCTTCTTCATACTGAAATACCCATCTTTTGAGAAACTTCCCTAGAAGTTATATTCTGGGCTCTTCAGAGGACCAGGAAATACTTGAGGAAAACCATTTGACTAAGGCCTAAGCTTCACAACGCCGTGGGACGGGGATGATCGCTCTCCCGCTGCCCTGTTCACGTAGCTGTAAGTAGGTATCTGGGTATTGTCGACGCTGTGGATCACATCCTGGGGAAAAGAATTAAAGGATCCTAAGGGAAATAAGACCAAGAGTCCCGAAGACGCGGACTTTATTGGATTATCTAGTGTTGTTAACCTCCAGGTTAAAAAACTGAATAAATCTTAGCAGGCAACCTCACCTCGTATACCTGCCCCAGACATGTCATGAGTAAATCAACAATCACTGCCCCCAGCTGCCACCCAACCATCATGGCAGTCTACTCTGAATTTCCCCCCTTCCCATCCTTCTTTCCCAGGCCCTTTCCAGTGTCTATCACTGACCTCTGGGATTCCTCCAAAGCATTTGCAACAAAACGTTTCATTTCTTGATTCTGGTAAATTCTTCCAGTCGGGTTTTGTGTCAATTTGTGAGTATTTTTCTTTATCGTTACAATTTACAAGTGGGCATGAAAGTTTTAATAGTAAAAGAGTTCCCCCAGCAATGATGAATTTTCCCTTATAAAATGATGGTTATTTGTCGCGCATGCCCCAAAATTTCTGTGCTCAGCAGTATTATTTAAGTTTTTGTAGGATCATGTTATTGCATTTTTCTGAACATGTCTGACACAGTTTTAATCATAATTAAAAGACTGGTTTAATTACCAAAAAAAACATAATTTGTCTCAAGTTTTGAAGTCTTCTAAACTTTTAAATATATTGATGAAGCGTAGGCTTCATCAATATATTTAATACCCCAGCCGAATCTCTTTCAAATTTTTGATAGAGATTATCAGCCTCACCCCCCTACTGGCAGCGCCTTGGGGTGTTTTAAACTTGTTTTTTTTTTTTTTACCCCAAAAATTTTTTTTATAAAACCTTTAGAAAAGTAAAAAAAAATTGTGTCATTAAATTGTGAACTTTGATTTGTGGTGATTAGCATTCTAATATTTTCTTTTTTTTAAAATAGGTTTAAATAAAATGTATTTTATAATTTGGTAACTGAATGACCCTAAGCTATCCAAATTAACTTTTTTTTCATAGCTAACCCATGCTTTATTTTTCCTAGTTTATCCTAACCCCCCTTGTAACAAAACGTTTTTAACCCATTCAAACCCCAAATAATATATACAGAATGTCTAGACAAATTGGCAGGAGTCACACGCAAAAAATTACAACGTTGATTCAAAGACAAGCCATTTTTAAAATTAATTTTCCCGGTTTTTAAAAGCAAAGCACTGATTTTTTGCTGACCCTGCAATTTTTCTAAACCTGCAATATTTCGTTGCTATCTTTCAGAGTCAGTAGTTTTTGCAGAGCATGGTTTCCCTTTGCGGCCCCCAATCTTTAAAAGGCGAATTCTGTAGACCCTTAAATCGGAAGAGTCACAGTATTTATAGGGCTTTCAGTTTTTTCCGAGCCATCTATCAAATTTACCGAGTCTAAAATTTTCGCTTTCCCTGCAATCTTAGCAGGGGGTTTAAAATCTTTGAAAAGGTGCAACATTTTGAGGGTTTTCCAATTTTTGCGAGCTATCTTGCTTATTAATCTTCAGGTTTTGCAAACAAGCAATTTAAAATTTTTCAAACAAATCTGTCTGGGGGATGTGTGAATGAAAAGGAAGCAAAGGTAAATTAGGTTTGAGAAAAAATGTTGAAATGGTGTTTTGATGAGAAAAAGGTTAAGAAGGTAAAAAAGGGGTTTTAGGGGGGGACGAAAAGTTAGGGGGTGAAAGGGTTTTTAAGGTTTTTTGACTGACTCAAATTAAAATAATAGGAAACATGGGAAAAAGGTTACTTCCCAAAAAGACAGTGCATAAGGACCCAGGATGGTCCCCAAAAGGATAAGAGAACCTCTCAAGGGGGGGGTTTGGTTTTCTATCCCCCAGATATGTGGAGGTGTACGAATGGAGAAAATGCTGAAGAAGGGAATCCCACCGGGTTTTTTGGGCCAGGAGTGACTCTGAGCGAACATTCCTTAAAGTTTTCCCCGAAAAAGGGTTTCCCCTTTTGGAGCAAAATGTTGAAGTAACAATAACATTGTCGATTTACCTTGGAATAGTTTGAGAATTCCCCTATGTAACAAAGCTAAAATAACAAATAACAAAAACATTTTTTTTTTTCCCAATAAAATAGCCTGGAGGATTTTCTGACAGCAAGAACACGTCAATTCCCACGGGAGTTTTCCCCTAAAAAAAATTCCCAAAAATAGAAAAAAAACTTTTTGCAGTAAAAACTTTTGTCAATAAAATTTTTTTATAATTATGTGGGTTTTCTGTGTTTTGTAAATATTATGGAAACCCCCCCTCGATATGCCAGTCCGTGCTTGACCACTGTTTTTGTGGGGTATCCAGTTTTGCTTTTTTTCTGAGTCCAACGAACGGGGGTTTTCATACCGTCTAATTAAGGTAACCCTGGTGTATTTAATTATTGATACTCAGCACTGGTATTTCAATACACCCGAACCCTTAAAACCCAGCAAGGGAAAGTTCACTAATGTCACAGCACGAAAGAATATTTCTTTTTCGAAACAAGAAAATCCCTGATTTTTCATTGGTGGTCCCTACCTCTGTGTAAGAAGGTGCCAAATTAATGATTCCTTTATATTCGTACATTTGCAGATCCCTTTAAATTAAAGATACCAAGCGTGAACCATCGATCCTAAACTTAACACCATGGTTCTTTATTTTAGTTTATATGAGGTCCATTAAAACCGGTACCAGTTACCAGTACACCCGTTACCGTATGCCAGGTCCAGTATGCCGTGTCCAGGTACCGTGCACCCGTGTTCATGCCCCAGTGTCCGTGGCCGGTGCCGTATACCTGCCCAGTGTACCAGGTACCAGGCCCCAGGGGACCAAACCCCCGTGTCAGTACACGGGTACCATTCCGTGTACCACTGTTCCCAAAAAACCAGGGTAAAGTGTACCAATATTCCATGTCCGTGTATCAGTGACCCCCGGCACTAGCGTTCAAGTGCACCACCCTACCCAAAATAACAGGATCAATATACCGTGTACAGTGTACCAAAATCTAGTGTGCCGTGTCCATGTACCAATAAAAATTTCGTAAAATATACCAAATACGAGTTTAACCTGATCAGTGGACCAATGCCCAGTGTCCAATATACCATGTACCAGTTTGTCAAGTCGTGACTAGTGTTCCAGAGAAAAAATTTTCCCAAGTGTACCAAAATTCCATTAAACCTGACCCCGTTTCCGTTCGCCCTGTACCCCTGAACCAATAAAACCCGCGTACAAATGTACCAAAAAAAACAAGTGTATCAGTGCACCCCGTGTCCCGGCACTATGCACCCGGTACCCGTGCACCTGTGTACAGTGCATCGGTGTACCAGTTTACTTTACAACAGTGTCCAGTGACCAGTGCACCATGTGCCAGTTGACCCGTTACCAGTGCACCATTGCACCAGGGCTCCCCGTGTCTAGTACACCAGTGTACCAGCGTACAAATGAATCAGTGCATCAGTGTACACCCGTGACCCGTGTACCAGAAACAAGTGCGCCAGGGTTTTTTTCGTGTGCTAGTGCACCAGTGCTCGGTAAGTGCCCATTGCCCTTGCACCGTACCAAAGTACCCGTACAACCCATAGTCAAGTTTACCAAATTATTTGTTTATGGTGTACCAGTGATCAGTGTACATTGCATATGCCGAGTGTACCCAAAGCACCAATGTACCAGTGATACAAAGTACCCGTGCCCAGTTTTCCCTTTTTTCAGTGTCCACGTACCGGGCAAGAGCACCTGTGTACCATAACCCGTAAAACCCGTGTGCCAGTGCCCAGTAAACCATGTGCCAGGTACCAGTGCCCAGGTCCCGTGTACTTTACACATGCTCCGTATCCAGTGCTCAGTGTGCCCGTTCACCAGTTTTCCAGGCACCCGTGACCAGTGTGCCAGTGCACCTGTACAAATGTCCAGTGCACAAGGTACAGTGGTCAGTGTACCGTGCACTAAAATACCAGTGTACCATTCCCCCAGCGCTAAAGGGGTTCCAGTGTACACCAGTGTACCTGAACCATGCACCGTGTACCAAGATAGTGACCAGGTACCAGTGTTCATGCACCCCGTGTACCCGGTCCCTTGCATATTTCTCCCGTGTACCCGGCACAGTGTACCAGTGCAACATGTACCGTACAAATTACCATTATATCATTGGGGACGGTGAACCAGGGCCCCTGTACCAGGTACCGTACACCATTGTTCATGTGCTGGTACCCTGCCCAGGTACCCGTGCTCCAGTGCCCAGGACCCGTACCGTGCACCCAAAACCCTGTACCAGTGTACCATGTACCAGTGACCCGTGAACCAGTGTACCATTTCCCATTGCACAGTGTGCCTGTATAGGCACCCGTGAACCATGCAAGTGTACCGACACCAGTGTACCCTTGTACCATTGAACCTTTTAACCAGTGTACCGGTACCATTGGACAATTTTTCAAGGGCCCAGTGCGTACACCCGGTACCCTTATATCATTGAACCCGTGAACCAGGTACCATTGCACAAATTTTCAGTGTACCACGACCAGTGTACCAGTGTACGTGCACCCGTGTTCCGTCACCATGCACCCTTTACCTTTGTATGGTGAAACAGTGCACCAAAAATACCCGTTCCCAGGTACCGTGTGTTATTTACCATTTCACCAGTGTACCCGTTACTAGGAACCATTTCCAGTGTTCCAGTTCGCCTGCACCTGTTCTGTGCACCGTGTAAAATGTCCATCACCGTGTACCGTTTACCAAAGCAGCAGTTACCATTATCCATTTTCCCGGCACCATATACCCAAAGTCCAGTGCACCAGTTACCATCACCAGTGTACCATCCCCAATTTTTCTAGTGCCCCGTGTACCAGTGTACCAAAACCCCAGAAAAACCGTGTAATTGTACCAGTATCCATGCAAAGGACCCGTTTTCAGTGACCGTGTACCACTGCACCATTGGTCCCGGTTTTTCCAGGTATTATTGTGCCAGTGACCCGTGAACCATTGTAACAGTGTCCCCTTGCCAGATACCGTGTACCAGTGCCCATTGGCCCCCTTAATTTTACAAAAAATACGCATCAACAAAAAGTGTTTCTTTTCATTAAAAGCATTTGGTCGGAGGGTTCTTTTAAATTTCTAAGACAACACCAGTAAGCAAGTTTACTGAAACATGGAGTTTTCACAAGACAACACCAGTAAGCAAGTTTACTGAAACACTGAGAGTTTAAACACAAGACAGACCATAAGACAAGTTTTTCTGAAAACAGAAGTATTATCCTAAGACAACACATAAGACAATGTTTACAAAAACACTGAGATTTATCATAAGACACACCAGTAAGACAAAAGTTTCTGAAACCTGAGGTTTTTCACGAAAACAAACCAGTAAGCTGTTTACTAAAAAGAGAGCAGAGAAAACAGACTGAAAATAAACAGAGAAAACTTGAACCATTTTATAGAAAACAAGTTCGTCTTTCAAAGGGGAAAAAGGGGGCCAAGATTTAAGGAAAAATTTACATATAGGTATTTAAAGAAAGGTTCAAAGAAAACCCACATGTTGATAAATTTTGACACGGCAACTCTTTGGGGATCTTTTTTTAGGAAACGTTTCGCCCACAGTGGGTTCATCAGTCCATAATAGGGAAAATTGAATAACGGGGGAGAATGAGGTAATCAGTCCCTCAAACCTTTTTCGATAAGAAAATAAGAACTAAAAGGGCACACGAGGAGGCCCGTTGGCCAATAGGGAGGTCCTTTTAAATTCACCCATAACAAAACATTTGCCCCCCCAATTTTCATGCCACCCAAGAAATAGCCCGATGTGAAAATCCCCCCAAATCCCAACCCTCCCCCCATGACTTACCAAACCCAAATTTGAAATACCCCAAAACCCCGCCTCAAAAACCCAAATAGGTAGAATTCCCCTCTCAATACCCTATTTCCAAACCAATACTTTCCTATGTCCTTTCTAAATCTAAACTTTCTAATTTAAATCCATTACTGCGGGTTCTCTCTTGGAGAGACATCCTCAAGACCTTATTAATATCCCCTTTATTAATACCTATCTTCCACTTATACACTTCGATCGGGTCCCCCCTCATTCTTCTTTCTAAACAAGTGAATGTAACTTAAAAGAGTCTTCAATCTTTCTTCATAAGGAAGATTTCTAATGCTATGTATTAATTTAGTCATCCTACGCTGAATATTTTCTAACGAATTTATGTCCATTCTGAAATATGGAGACCAGAACTGAGCTGCATAATCTAGGTGAGGCCTTACTAATGATGTATAAAGCTGCAGTATGACCTCTGGACTTCTGTTGCTTACCTTCTGATATAAATCCCCGTAATTTATTTGCCTTATTACGTACGCTTAGGCATTGCTGTCTTGGTTTAAGGTTGCTGCTCACCATAAACCCCAAGTCCTTTTCGCAATCTGTATGGCTAAGTTCTACATCATTTAACTTATAAGTACTAGGGTTATGGGGACTCCCGAGCTTCAGGACCTTGCATTTATCTACATTGAACTGCATCTGCCACTTTTTGGACAAGAAAAAGAGTTTGTTTAAATCCCCCTGAAGTTCCATAACATCTACGTTTGAATCAATTATCCTACCTATCTTTGTGTCATCGGCGAATTTGCTCATATCACTAGCAATTCCCTCATCAAGATCATTGATATTATTATAACAACAACGGGCCCCAAAACTGATCCCCGTGGAACGCCAATTGTTACAGATCCCCACTCGGATTTAACCCCATTTATGGACACTCTCTGCTTCCTGTCAGTGAGCCATGACTCGATCCACGAGAGCACTTTTCCCCCGGTGCCATGAGCTGCTACTTTCTTTAACAGCTATGGTGCAGAACTCTATCAAAAGCCTTACTAAAATCTAAGTAAATAATATCAAATTCTTATCGTGGTCAACAGCCTCAAATGCTTTACTGAAGAAAGTTAATAAATTAGTTTTGACAAGACCGGCCTCTTGTGAATCCATGCTGAGTATCATAATAAAGCTATGCTTATCGAGATGGCTTCTTATAATCTCAGCTATAATTGACTCTTGTAATTTGCCCACAATTGAGGTCAGCTTATTGGGCGGTAAATTTGACGGTAACGACTTGTCCCCAGTTTAAAAAATAGGAGTTACATTAGCCATCTTCCACATATCAGACACTACACCTGTTTGAAGAGATTAAATTAAAAATATTAGTTAATGGTTCCAGAGTTCCATTTTGTTCCCTTTGAAACCCCTTTAAAAAAAAAACATCAGGCCCCCGGGGACTTATTTTTCTTTATTGTCTATTGTTCACAAAAAAAAAATTTATGTGCTTTTTGTTACATAATTTACCCTTCTAGC
>NW_026484450.1:0-23404 GCF_026875155.1 Cherax quadricarinatus | reverse complement strand
TACCCAGTGCCTGTTTAATTAACTCTCCATGATTGCACAGGGTGATGGGTATGAGTCAGGTATGTGATGCGTCTTGAGATGTCTGTAGAAGACTTTATTGCATCCGGTATGCCTTTATTCTCCAGGAAAATACAATATACTGCATTATGATCTATTCAGACCAGAACATCCCCTCAACCTAACATTCACACACATTATGGTACATAAAATTGTACGTCTCAAGTGTCGGACTCTGGTACTGAATTATTTACTGTTGCGATACATCATATTAGGGAAGACAAAATATTAGCTGACACACTGCCCCGGTCCATCGCAAATGAGGTTAACTGAAAATAATTAAGTTACGTCTGTAAGACCTTGTAGCGTGAAAAGATTTAAGTATTTTTTAGTATGTATTTTGTGGGTGGTAGGAATACGTACATAATATAAATTTCATTGTTAAAAAAATTGTAACCTGAATTTAGAAACATTCCCTAAAACAAGAATAAATTTTAGAGGTAATTAGCGTTTGGTGGGTTTTATTTATTCAAAGTTATCCTGCCACCTCGGGTAATATAAGTTATTCCCTCAGGATATCCAGTTTATCTCTGTGAGCAGCAAGCGAGGAAGAAAAACTTTGCCATGTACTTTCAACAATAATAATTCTCAATGTGGATTTAGTATCAAATTCTGAATATTACCGTTATGTTGTTTATGAGATTCGTTCATGGTAACGCTAGAGGCGGGGAGCTCAGTCAGTATCCAGGTATGTTGGGTCTGCGTAACTGTTGGAGCTCCGGAACTGTTAGAGTTCCGTAACTATCGGCACTCCGGCCTCAAAATCCACCACCATAAAAATGACAACACGAGGCTAGTCTCTTGCGGCCTGCCTTGAAACCTTTTTTTTTTTTTTTTTTGGGGGGGAAGGGGACACTCTTTAAACCATGAAATTTATTGTCTTTTAAGGAATTGTGTGGAAAGGTTTCCAGAGCGCCGGGCAGACCTCCAAACCAAGTCCACATGCGGTAGATAAGCTACAAATAAGATTCCTTACAAAAAACTGTAGACACCAGCCGTTTTCCTGACGCTCCACAACGTATCAAGAATAAATATCAAAAAGTGGGTTCGACTTTATAGTCCATGTTTGCATAATACATATAAATTTTTCGTCTGTTTACCAAAAGGGAGGGAAAGAAATTTTAGTCCTGTTCCTCCTTATAGCCCAGAGAGCGAAAATTATTCCTGGTCCCATACTCTGGGAGACCAAAATTTCTTTAATATAATAACAGTACAGTAAATATTAAAAATATAGGATCTATCTTTTCTCACTTATAAGTTGCAATGCGACTGAATTCTTTTTATGTTGATCGGAACATGGTATTGTGTCTTCTTGGTCTTCATGGCTTAATTGTGTACCAGGGCCATTTTAATGTAAAGTACGCGTTGGGTATGTGGTGTAAAGGTTTTTATCCTGGTACACGAATGGGTTATGATATTAAACAATCCGACCCCTCTCTGGTCACACATTATTTAGAGGCAAGAGTGGAAACTCGGGGAAATGTGGAAGGGTGTCATGTCTCTCTTCACCTCGCAACGAACGAAATGCCAGGACCATGTACCATTTTTTTCATGTTATATACTGCAAACTTCGACCAATCAGGAGCTTGCTAAGTACGTGTGAGGTACGTCACGTTAAAGTTTACTTGTTACCAGGTTTTTTTTTATAGTATTACAGAATTCTATAACATTTTAAGCATTTTTCCCTCATACTGGAAAGTAAATACGTAGACTAATAGAAATCACACAAATGCACACACACACACACACACACACCCCACACACACACACACCACACACACACACACCACACACACACACACACACACCACACACACACACACACAACGCACACACACATACACACACACACACACACACATACACACACACACACACACACACACACGCACACACACACACACACACACACACAACGCGCAACACACATACACACACACACACACACACACAACACACACACACACACACACACACACACACACACACACACACACACACACACACACACACACACAGAGGGCCACTAAACTATAGATCAGTGTCACTGACGTGCATAGTCTGCAAAGTAATGAAGAGGATTATAAGGAGGAGAGTGGTGGAGCACCTGGAACGAAACAAGAGTATAAACGCCAACCAGCACGGTTTTATGGAAGGCAAATCCTGTGTCACCGACCTACTGGAGTTTTATGATAAAGTAACAGAAGTAAGACACGAGAGAGAGAGGGGTGGGTTGATTGCATCTTCTTGGACTGTAGGAAGGCCTTCGACACTTTCCTCACAGGAGATTGGTGCAGAAACTAGAGGATCAGGCGCATATAACAGAAAGGGTGCTGCAATGGATCAGAGAATACCTTACAGGGAGATAACAACTAGTCATGGTACGTGATGACTTATCACAGTGGGCACCTGTGACGAGCGGGGTCCCACAGGGGTCGGTCCTAGGACCAGTGCTATTTCTGGTATATGTGAATGACATGATGGAAGGATTAGACTCAGAAGTGTCCCTGTTCGCAGATGATGTGAAGTTAATGAGGAGAATTAAATCAGATGAGGATCAGGTAGGACTCCAAAGAGACCTGGACAGGCTGGACACCTGGTCCAGCAACTGGCTTCTCGAATTTAACCCCGCCAAATGCAAAGTCATGAAGATCGGGGAAGGGCAAAGAAGACCGCAGTCGGAGTATAGGCTAGGTGGCCAAAGACTGCAAACCTCGCTCAAGGAGAAAGGTCTTGGTGTGAGTATAACACCGAGCAAGTCTCCGGAAGCACACATCAACCAGATAAATGCTGCAGCATATGGGCGCCTGGCAAACCTGAGAACAGCGTTCCGGTACCTTAGCAAGGGATCGTTCAAGACACTGTACACCGTGTACGTCAGGCCCATACTGGAGTATTCAGCACCTGTTTGGAACCCACACTTGATCAAGCACGTCAAGAAATTAGAGAAAGGGCAAAGGTTTGCGACAAGGTTAGTTCCAGCGCTAAGGGGAATGTCTTACGAAGAAAGGATGAGGGAAATCGGCCTGACGACACTGAAGGACAGGAGGGTTAGGAGAGACATGTTAATAACATACAAAATACTGCGTGGAATAGACAAGGTGGAAAGAGACAGGATGTTCCAGGGAGGGGACACAAAAACAAGGGGCCTCAATTGGAAGTTGAAGACCCAGATGAGTCAAAAGGATGTTAGGAAGTATTTCTTCAGTCATAGAGTAGTCAGGAAGTGGAATAGCCTAGCAAGTGAGGTAGTGGAGGCAGGAACCATGCATAGCTTTAAGATGAGGTATGATAAAGCTCATGGAGCATGGAGAGAGAGGACCTAGTAGCGCTCAGTGACGAGGCGGGGCCAGGAGCTGAGTCTCAACACCTGCAACCACAATTGGGTGAGTACACACACACACACACACACACACACACATACACACACACACACACACACACACACACACACACACACACACACATCTCCTGAAGCGCACATCAACCAAATAACTGCTGCAGCATATGGGCGCCTGGCAAACCTCAGAGCAGCATTCCGACATCTTAATAAGGAATCGTTCAGGACCCTGTACACCGTGTACGTTAGGCCCAGTTTGGAACCCACACCTAGCCAAGCATGTAAAGAAACTAGAGAAAGTGCAAAGGTTTGCAACAAGACTAGTCCCAGAGCTAAGAGGTATGTCCTACGAGGAGAGGTTAAGAGAAATCAACCTGACGACACTGGAGGACAGGACAGATAGGGGGGACATGATAACGACATACAAAATACTGAGAGGAATTGACAAGGTGGACAAAGACAGGATGTTCCAGAGATGGGACACAGCAACAAGGGGACACAGTTGGAAGCCGAAGACACAGATGAATCACAGGGATGTTAGGAAGTATTTCTTCAGCCACAGAGTAGTCAGGAAGTGGAATAGTTTAGTAAGCGATGTAGTGGAGGCAGGATCCATACATAACTTTAAGCAGAGGTACGATAAAGCTCATGGTTCAGGGAGAGTGACCTAGTAGCGACCAGTGAAGAGGCGGGGACAGGAGCTTGGACTCGACCCCTGCAACCTCAACTAGGTGAGTACACACATACATACATACATACATACTACAGGCCTAGTATCTAATCGACATGTGCCTAAGACAAAATGGTAACTAACACACACACACACACACACACACACACACACACACACACACACACACACACACACACACACACACACACAAAAAAAAAAAAAAAAAAAACGGGGGGAAAGCACTACAATTCAAAAAGGCAATATAAAGGGAAGAAAACAACGAGTGGGGGTCCGCGAGAGGGTTGGGAAATATTTGCTGTATCGAGCGAGGTTCCCTTGGAATCGCCTAGGGCGGTTTTGTTTTTTTATACGGAATGAAATGCGATGGGATGAGCCGAGGTATCCCTGTTCGCTGACAACGTGAAAAAATGAGGAGAATAAAAGCGAACGAGTTAAAAAAGGCTACAAAGGAATTGACAAGCGAAAGCCGGGTCTGCAAGGGCTTCTGTGCCCCCCCTAAATGAAAAGTTGTGGATTTGGGGAAGGAAAAGACCGCAGACGGGTGCGGTCGGCTAAAAAGGTAAAAGGAAAAGGGGACCTTGGGGTGCGTTATACAAGCATTTTCCCTGGGTAAAACCAAATAATTACGCAGCAAACTGCGCGTCTGGCAAATAAAGAAGCTTTCAAATTTGAGTAAGGAGTCTTTACGATGCTCTACCCGTGTACGTAGGGCCTGTACGGGTATGCGGGTACCGTAGGGAAACCCTACTTAGTCAAAACGTCACAAATTTTTGGAGAAAATGCAAAAAATCAAACAGTTAGCCCCCGGGCGAGGGGATGTCTTATGGGGAAAAGGTTAAAGGAACCAACCTGATGACACAGAGGAAAATGAGAGAAGGGGGACATGGTGACACTATAAAATATGGGGGAATTGCAAGGGGACAGGGCCAAATGTTACAGAGATGAGATACGGAACAAGCGGACACAACTGGAAGGAAAACTCAGAGAGTCATAGAGTGTTGGGAAGTATTTCTTTACCCTTGATTTAACAGAAGGGGAATAATCTGGAGAGTAAATAGCGGAAAGAAAGCCCATACATAGTTTTTAAGAAGAGGTATGAAAAAGCCATGGGAGGAAAGAGTGATTAGAAACGCCAGTGAAAGGCGGGGCCGGGGAAATAAAATCGCCCCCTGCGTACATTAGGTGAGTACACACATACCAAAACCCCACACACACCACCCCAAACACACACACACCAACAACACACACACAAACGTTCAATCAATAAAAACTAAAAATTTTTTATTTTCAGCCCCTTTTTGTCAGATTGATAGAATGTATTCAATTTGCCTTTATGGTAAAATTGGCAGGAAAACGGTTTTTTCGGGAACCAAACCACATTGGTTTGGGCAACCTGGTTGCGTGGACAAAACCTCCCCTTCTATACCTTCCCGTATCGCTCTAATATACTTTGCGGATTTTGCCCGATCTAAACCCATCAAATTTTTTGGGTATTTGTTATTTGATTCAAAAGGGAGAGGTTTGGTTAAGTGGTTGAATTTAAAGTATTTAATGGGTAACTTTAAAAACAAAATATAATTGCGTTTATGCTTAGTTTTTTACGAAGGATAGAACGAAGGGTTACTACTTTCTAGCTACCTTTGCAATTTCTAAAAAGATGGGGGAAAGTTAGTATCGGAAGGTTCTCTTCCCCCCCTCACACTTACTGCACATTGAAAAGGGTTTTGCCACAAAGCCAAAGGGAAATTCTAAATTTATTTAAAATTTCCAGAAATACATCGATTTAAAAAGCGAATAAAAATTTTTACTCATTTGTGTTGACAATCGTTTCTGAATTTTAATAGAAGGAAACCAGGGGAAAACGTTGCCTTTGTCAAAAGGTTTATTTACTCTGTAACGTGTCTGTTTCCGGGAAACTTTATTTGGTTAAAAACACTTTTGTAAATATTTTTTGTATTGAAATTTATAAAAATTTTTCACAAGTGGCCTGATTACATTGCTTTGGGTTAAAAAAGAAAAATACATTCTATTGTATTAATTAGTCTTTTGTTTTAAATGTTTTTTTTTTTTTTCGAGAAAGTGACCGAAACGGCTGTCTGTTTATTAACCAAAAAAATTGCTACACAATCATCCAACGTAAAAGCCCTTAAATGAATTTCTTAATGGAAAAACATTAAGTTAAAGATAAAACGTTGGTACCACAAAAATCAAGGAAAAAAGCGTCCTAACTAAAACATTGAGTAAAATTAAACACAGCATTTTTTTTTTTTACTGGCGACTTCCCCAAACAACAGACATGCCCGCATAATTAAAACTTAGAAAGACAGAGACGTACTAACCAGGTGCAGCAGCGACCATTTGAATCCCTTTTTTCAAGGGACAAATACCCCGTGTTTTTTTTTTTTTTTTTAATCCCGAAAACGTTTATGTTTCATGTGTGAATTTTTTCTTACAAACTGAAGAATTAGGGAAGTGAAAATTTTTTTTTTTTTTTTAAAGTTTTCTAGCTAAAACTTTAGTTCCTAAGATAATTTTTTTGTTTTTTTCTTTCCCTTTCCAAAAGTGTCCCCAAAACTAGTATTTTCACAACCTTTACAATGACGAAAACAAAAATTCTCTCAGAATATTGAAATATTAAAGATCAAAACTCCTTAAAATGAGGAAGTTAAATTTTTTTTGCCTCAAAATTTTCCCATTTTTTTTTTGAAAAGAAAACATAAATTTAACAACCATGAGGGAGGCGCAAAATAAATGGGTCAAATTTGTTATTATATATAAATTAAAAATATATTTTATTTATATAAAAATAAAATATATATATATATAAATATTTTAATTTTTATATATATATAATTATATATGTATGTATAATATGTATATATATATATTAATTACTTATTTTTTTTTTTCAAAAAGTCGGCCGTCCCCAACCGGCAGGGGGGCCCAAAAAAGAAAGAAAAACCCCCAAAAAAAAATATTTTTTTACATATTCAACACTTTTTCCCCCCCTCACACATTATCATGTTTTGCCGGGTGCTCATAACACAACAGTTTAGAAGCATATACGTTAAAGATACACAAAACCCTATCCTCCAACGCCAAAAATCCCAAAACCCCCCCTTTAAAGGCAGGGATTGTATTCCCTTTCCAGGACCAAGTCCGACTATTTGAAAATAACCCTTTCCCGAACCCTTCACTAAATTTACCCCGTCCACTCCAACAATGTGGTCTCAAGTCCATCGTCTCCATTCATCCTATCTAAAAAAGCTCCGCCGCTTGCTGGAAAAACCAAGCCCCTCCCCCCGAAAACCTTCTTTACCCCCTCTCCCAACCCCTTTTGGAACCCCTACCCCCCCTTTCCCTTTCCCCAAAAATTTTATCTTTCCATGTATTCTACTTTGATCCTTCTCTCTAAATACCAAAACCCCCTCAACAACCCCCCTTTTGCCCCCCTTTACTAAACTTTTTTCAACTCCAACCTTTTCCAATTTCCACCTCCGAAAATTTTTGCATAATATTTCCCCCCCCTTGCCCCAGCAGGACTCTACTGCCCCCAACCCTCTCCCCGCGCTGCATTTACCACCCAAACTTCACATCCCTTTTAAGGTGTTGGTACTACTTACTTTCTTACATTCCCTTCTTTGCCTCCATAAAAGTTTTTTGACTCCCCATATACCCAAAAGCACCATCATCTTTTTTCTCTCATCAAATTTTATGTTAACTCATCCTTCATAAACCATCCCCCGACACGTCAACCCCAAGATCTGAAACATTTCCCTTTTTCCTATCCCCTTCCCTTTTGATATCCATTTTTCTTTACTAAAAACATTTGATACCCTATCACCCTTCTCTTTTCTATGTTCACTTTCATTTTTTTACCTTTTTCACCATTTCCCAATCATCCTACCCCTTTTCAATTTTTTTTTTAGAATCTCCCTAAAAAACCCCGTATCATCCAAAAAGAACTGGTCCTTCCCATTTGATTTTATTCCCCCAAATTTAATCCCACCCCCTCCCCAACCTTCTTTTACAACCCCCTCTTAAATTAAATTAAACAACCCTGGTTTTTAAATTTCACATCCCTGTTTAAGACCCACTTTTACCGGGAAGTATTCTCCCTCTCTTCTCAACCCTAACCTGAGCCCAATTCCTCATCAAACTCTTTTTAAGCATTTGTAATTTCCACCTATTCAATACTTGAAAAAATCTGCCACATTGCCCTTTTTTCCCCTCTATCAATGCCTTTTTAAATCCTAAAGCTTTTAAAACTTCCCTACCTTTATTTTAAAAAATGTTCCCTATTGTTTCAATGTAAAACACTTTTATCACACATCCCCTACCCACTTGAAACCTCCTTGCCATCCCAATCCTAATTTTGTTTCCTCTAATTTTTTCAATTTTTAATCCGTTACTTTCCTTTTAACTCAGTAAATTATTCCTCATAATTTTTACAATCTCTTTTGTCCCTTTCCCCTTTTTATAAAGGTAATATACAGCTCGCTGCCAATCCCCGGTACCCTTTCCCCCCTTTCATACATTTATTAAACAAAGTTTCCCCACTCCAACATATATCTTCCCCCCTTTTAACATTTTTGTATGATCCCCGTCAGTTCCCGCACTTTACCCCATTTCTTCTCGAAGCCTCCGTACCTCCCCACACTTAAATTTTTGCTCTTCTCACTCCCAAAAGAGGTATACCTCCTGGCCAGTGCATAAATTACCGCCTCCTTTCTTCCCCAACATTAAAGTTCCTCAAAATATTTCGCCATCTACCCAAACCTCCCCTTCCCCCCCCCATCATAACTCCCCCCCCTCTGTTTTTAACCCCGACAAATCCTCTTTTCCCCAGGCTTTTTAATTGTTTTAAACCCCTCCAAAACTTTTTTTCTTATTTTCATTAAAATTCTTTGCGTCCCCCTCTACTCTATCATCTGCTCTCCTCGCACTCTCTACCACTCTCTTTTCCCCTTTTTTTTACTCCTCCATAATCTGCTTTCTTATAACACCCGCTTTGTAAAAAACCTTTAAAAACTACCCTTTTTTCTCTTTTATCACACCCTTTTATTTCTCATTCCCCCAAATAAAACCCTTCTTTCCCTCCTTGCAGGCACCCCCCTTAAAAACCCCCCAAAATTCTGCCCCACATTAATACTGCATTTTTAAAACTATTCCAACCCTCTTAAACCCCCCCCCCCCCCACAAATTCATTTTTGAAGCCCCCTTTCTGCCAATAGTCCTTATATTCACCCGAACTTCCTCCTCCCTTAGTTTATACACTTTCACCTCTCTCTTCCTTGTTGTTGCCCCTTCTTCTTTTCCCCATCTCCCTCTTGCTCAAACTGTAGCTACAACTAAGTAATGATCCGATATATCATTTGCCCCTCTATAAACAGTACATCCGGGGCCCTACCCAAATTTTTTTCCATTTATTTATATTATATATATATATTTTTATATATATTTTTTATTTTATATATTATATATTTATATATATATATATATAATATATAAAAATATTTTATATATATTTATATAACTTTATATATATTTAAAATTTTTTAATATTATATATATATATTTTATATTTATATATATTTTAATAAATATATTTATATTAAAATAATTTATATTGGAAAATTTGGGGTTGTGTGTGTTAAGGTAAAAAAGTTAAAAAGTGAACATAGAAAAAAGTAAGGTTGATGAGAGTATCAAATGTTTTAGATAAAAAAAACCACTGGTTTTTAAAATTGGGGGGGGCAGGAGTATGGAAGAAGTGAATGTTTTCAGATATTTGGGAGTTGACGTGTCGCGGATGGTTTTAGGGAAGGATAAAGGTTAATCATAGAATTGTTTGGGGGGAAAAAAAGGTGAGGGGGTGCATTGGGAATATGTGGAGGAAAAAAATTTTTATCTATGGGGGCAAAGAAGGGAAAGTATGAAAGTATAGTGGTATAACATTTTATTATATGGGTGTAAATTTGGGGTTTGAAAATTGTTTAAAGCGGGGAGGCGGTTGGGGGCCAGTGGAGATTTCCGGGTTCAAAGGGGCTGGGTGGGGTTTGTAAATTATTGTGCAAAAATTTTTGGGAAAGGTGTAAAAATTAGGAGGTGTGGAGTTAAAAAAGTTTTTATTTCAGAGGCTAAAGGGGGTTTGTTGGGGTTTGGTTTGGTCATTTGAGAGAAGGGTTTAAAAGTAGAATGCATGGGGGGGAGCGTAAAAATAAATCGGTAGGAAAAGGGAAGGCGGGGTGGGGGTCGCCCTCGAAAAGTTGGGGGGGGGGGGAAAAGGGGTGTTGTGGGCGGGGGGTTTTGGGAAATTCCAGCGCGTGCGTGGGGTTTGTTAGTAGGAGTGAATGGGAAAAAAAAGGGTTTATTTGGGCCTGACGAGCTGCTGGAGTGTGGCAGGGTAATTTTTAGTAAAAAGGTTTCCCAGGGAAACCGGTTATTTTTAAAAACCGGACTTGGGTGCTGGAAATGGGAAGTAAAAGGCCTGCCCTCTAAAGGGGGGGTTTGGGATATTGGCAGTTTGGAGGGATTTTTTGTGTATTTTTTTACGTTTATGCTTCTAAACTTTTGTATTTGGGCACCTCTGCAAAAACAGTGATTTTTTTTTTGGGGGTGTGGTGAAAGTGTTTAAAGATGTTGAAAGTAAATTTTTTTTTTTGGGGGATTTTTTTTTTTTGAGTCAACCCCGCCTCGGTGGGAGACGGCCCCCACTTGTTGAAAAAAAAAAGTGTTTTTTAAAATATATTTATATTGATAATATATATATATATATATTTATATATATATAAATTTATATATATTATTTTATATATATATATATTTAAATTTTATATATTCCGGCCGAATTTTGGGAAAAAAATGGTCAAAAAGCAAGAATCATTTTAAAAAAAAAAATCCCCTTTTAAAATTTTCTCTTTTACTTTTTAAAAAATTTTTTAAATTTTTCACCAGAAAAAAATCTTTGAAAACTTACTTAAATTATAAAAAACAAGAACAAAATTTTTTTTAGCCTAACCTAATTTATAAATTTTTTTGATTTGTTTTTCAGTAATTTTATAAAAAAAACACATTGGGAAAAATTTTTTTTTCGTTAGGTTCAGAATGATTTTTTTGGGGAAAAATTTTTGCTACACAAAAATTTTTACTTGTTTCCCATATGGCAAAAAGGCGTTGCTTTTTAAGCCAAGATCGCAAGTTCTGCTATTTGGCACGAACTAACATTTGTGTGTGTTTTGGGTGTGTGTTTGTGTGTTTGTGTGTGTGTTTTGTGTGTGTGTGGGGTGTGTATGTGTGTGTGTGTGTGTGTGGGGTGTGTGTGTGTGTGTGTGTGTGGTGTTTGTGTGTGTGTTGTGTTGGGGGGTGTGTTGTGTGGTGTATGTGTGTTTTTGTGTGTGTGTGTGTGTGTGGGGTGTGTGTGTGTGTGTGTGTGTGGGGGTTTTTTTTTTTTAGGGGTGTGTGTGTGTGTATGTGTTGTTATGTGTGTGTGTGTGTGTGTGTTGTGTGTGTGTGTGGTGTGTGTTGTGTGTGTATGTGTGTGTGTGTGTGTGTGTGGGTGTGTGTGGGGTTTGTGTTGGGATGTGTGTGTGTGTGGGTGTGGTGTGGTGTGTTTGTGTGGTGTGTGTGTGTGTGTGTGTTTGTGTGTGTGTGTGTTGTGTGTGTGTGTTTTGTGTGTGTTGTGTGTGTGTATGTGTGTGTGTGTGTGTGTGTATGTTTTGTGTATGTGGTTGGTGTGTTGGGGGTGTGTGTTGGGGGTGTGCGCTCGCAACTGGAAACTAAATTTTTGGAGTCTTAGGCTGACCCCGGCATCATCGTGTCAATTGTTTTCCTCTTTATTTTTGTTTTTGGATTATTTAAAATAGTTAAACTGAATGTCATCCCATTTAGTGGTCATCATATCTGCTTGTCACTATTGTGGTCTATTGTATATTTGGGGCTGCATCATAAATTTTGGGTTTTCCTTTTTATTTGGTTTTTTTCTTTCTATTTTTGGGCTGTCATCCCACTTAGTTTGTAATCCTATTTTGGGTTTTTAAACCATTTGGTCTGTCATCCTGTTTTTCTGTCAACTTCTGTGATTGTCATTTTATATTGTTTGGGTTTTCATTAGTGTGATCTTTTTAGTTTGAAGTTAAACATAATGTTGGGTGGAAAAAAAATCCCAGGACTAAGCTACACTTTATAAAGTTTAACCACCAAAATGGGAGTTTTATTTTTTGTGAAAGTTGAATGTTTAGTTGTTCACGTTTGTATGGCTGCAAAAAATTTTTAAAAAAATTAAATAAAATTTTGTGACGAGGGTAGTTTGAAAGCGGGAAAACTTGCTTTGAGAAGGGGCTTCTGTGATTTTCTTTTTAAAATTTTTTTTTCCCGTCGAAATTGGAAATTTTGGTTTTTGAAAGGGCCTGCCCCCGTCTGGGCCAGTAGGCCTTCTGCGTTTTTCCTCCTTCCTATGTTCTTTTCTTATGGAGGCGGGGGGGCGAGGTTCGGGACGCGGGGGGTGCGTTTGCGGGGTCGCCCGGGCGTCCCCGAAGGGTGTTTTTGGGCCCGGATGAACTTTAAAATTCCCCGGGGGCTCCAAGATGTGAGTGAGGTATGGGAAATTTCCACCCCCACACGCGAGCTGCCTTTTCAACTTTAACAGACTGGGCCCCCCCACCTTGCCGTGCCCCATCGCTGTTATATTTATTTTCAAAAAGTTTTCGGGGATCATTCTTTATCAATTCGAAAAATTTCCCGGGTCGAAAGGGGAAAATTAAATTTCATTAAACTCCAAGGGGGGATCTTTTTAAGGCTGAATGAAAAAGTTTTTCCTATTTTTTTCTCGTTTTACTTCCTACAGTATTTTCCCTTTTAAACTGTCATAGCTCCCCAAAAAAGGAACATTAAAAAGGGTTTAATTTTCCCCTGCTTGTGCCCGGTAACTAGGACCACATTTTTTTAGAAAAAATTAGCATGTAATTTATATAAAATATCCTATGGGGAAGTGGAACTTATTCTTTCTCCGTAAGCCTTTTGTGTCGTAAGAGGTGACTAAAAAACTGGGAAAAAGGGGGTAGAAAACCCCTTTTTCCCGTATAATTACTAAAATTTTAAAAAGAAAAATTTTTTATTTTGCCTTTTAGATCATCCTGCCTCGGTGGGATACGGCTGGTTTGTTGAAAGAAAAAAGAAATCTATGTCTACAAGTAGATGTACAAGGTATACAGACCATAGCGGGACATCAGTGACTTACTACTATATAGAAAGCCCCTTTTTTATTACACAGCATTTGGGCAAATTAGGTCAAATACGTCCCAGGATGCGATCCCAACAAGTCGACTAACACCCAGGTATCCATTTTTACTGATGGGTGAACATGGACAACAGGTGTAAGGAACATGCCGATGATTCCCCCCTTACCGGGAATCAAACCCCATGTCGGAAATCGTGTGAAACGAGAGCTTTACCTACCAGGCCACGGGCCTCATCATTTTATCAGATGGGAAATTCCTTAAAATGTATAAAATATTTTTTATTGTAGGATTGTAGGGAATTTGGAATAGAGATTTTAAAATGAGAAAAGGAAATTGAAAAACATTACAAATTCCTGCTTTTAAGGAAATATAAATTTAATAAAAATTGATTTTTCCAACTATGAAATATTTTTAACCCATTTCTCGTTTCTTCTTCAAAATTTTCATTTCAGCTCAAGAATGACTTACTAGATCGACTTCAGATTTTCATCGCTTGTGTATTTAATAAAGGACAAGATTCAGAGTATTTGCATGGCTGAACCTCCTATAATACATTATTACAGAGACTATTTCTACCTAAAGTATTCCTGGGGGGGGTGTTTCAGGGGTTAACGCCCCCGCGGCCTGGGGGCAAGGCCTGGTCCATGACCAGACCTCGCTGTGGATCAGGGCCTCGTTATCCAGGTTTGTTACTGCGGGGTGCATGCAAACCAAACGTACGAACCACAGCCGGCTGGTGTGATAACTGTGTGTTAACTGTTAGCTTTTTAACTGTGTTATAACTGTTTTTATAACTGTGTGAAAACTAGAAAAAACGTCTTCAGTTCGGCGTCAAAATTTCAACAATCGTGTGTCTTACTTAGGCGTAAGTTAGAATATTTAATTATTGTGTTCAGATGTCATTTTGACACTTTTAATCTCGAAATGGTTTAGTATTATATTTAAATTATTTCTTTATTTTGCCTTGATGCTGGTGAGGAGCTCATGATCCAAGGAACTGGAGTTATCCTCTTCTTGTTTGACATCAATCTGAATGCCTCCCGTTCCACAGGCACTGTGACGCTTACTGGCTTAGCGCTTTCTCTGATAAAATAAAAACAATTATCAACAACATAAATTATTAATAGTTGATTCATTTATGAATCAACCATTAGGCTGTGTAGGCTGTGCATATATATTTTGTTGGACTTTGAGCAGTAACTGGAGAATGCATCTTCCGGTCGGCTTCAGAACTGAATGTTTTTTCCCTCAAAGAAAACTTGACTTTGATTTTAGGTTGTGCAAGTTTTATTATGTAAATATCTGGAATGTTACTTCTGGTCAAAAATGTTCGCATTACTTTCAGTATATGTACCCTTTAAACCTTCAACGCTGGTAAAATTTTGCATTTACAGTGGACCCCCGGTTAACGATATTTTTTCAATCCAGAAGTATGTTCAGGTGCTAGTACTGACCGAATTTGTTCCCATAAGGAATATTGTGAAGTAGATTAGTCCATTTCAGACCCCCAAACATACACGTACAAACGCACTTACATAAATACACTTACATAATTGGTCGCATTCGGAGGTGATCGTTATGCGGGGGTCCACTGCATTTTGACCTATGCTTTTCCCATTTTTTTATGTAAGAAACTGTGAAAATTTGTATATTGATTTTCATGCACCTGAATGTTTTTTTTTTCTAAGTAACCAGCTTGCTGTTTCCTTCCCTCGTCCAGTCTTCATGGTGTTTCTTCAGTGGTGGTTGTTCTCCCTCATTCCCTTCTGACTCAGCCACGGTGCCCACCTGGAGAGAGCTGTATCACCCATTATCGGGTCTAAATAGGGCACTCTTGAGTGCCATTCTTTTGGTTGTTCTGTTTTCTTTTCCTGTTGGTGGTACAAAGTCAAAACGTAAAGGTTCTTCCCATGATTTCGGAGTTGACAAGCGCTGGAGAGACTAAGTTCCTGCCATTATTTGATACCCTCATGACAGGTTGTTAAGTGTGTGGGTTACAGTAGCCTACCACCCGTGTCCTCATCTCATTGTAGTTGAGGGGTCGAATCTCAGCTCCTAGCCCCGCCTCTCCCCTGGTAGCTACTGGGCTCACCCTCCTGGCAATGTTAGCCCTATAATATCTGTTCTTAAAACTATGTATGGATCTCGCCTCTTTCATTACTAAAAGACTGAAGAAGTATTTCCTAACATCTCTGTGACTCATCTGAATTTTTAACTTCCAGCTGTGCCCTAATGTACCTGAACCCCGCCTCTCAAACTGACTCGCCCTGTCCACCCTGACACTTCCTCTCAGTATTTTGTACTTCGTAATCATGTTACCTTCTTTCAGTTTGTTATGTGATGTTGTCAGGATTTACTCCTCTAGCCTCTCCTCAGAGCCTCGTAACAAACTTCTGGATTTTTTTCGATTTTTCCTTTCCCAAATGTTTTAAAATTCGATAGGGTTCTATAAGGTATGCTACTCAAGATGGCCCTGGCAATACCGTGTTTTAGGGCCAATGAATGGTGTGTACTCACCCTGGTTTTTTTTGTATTCACCTTTATTTGTGTTGCAGGTCGATTTATAGCTCCTGGCCCCTGCCTCTTCACTGATCGCTACCGTCTTTTTGTCCTGTCCATGAGCTAATCAATCTCGCTTAATAACTAGTATGGTTCCCTGCCTCCACTACGTCATTTACCAGACTATTCCACTTCCTGAAATCTCTATAACTAAAGAAATACTTCCTAAACACCCTTGACTCATCTGAGTCTTCAACGTCCAATCGTGACCCCTTGTTCCTGTGTCCCACTCTGGAATATAATGTTTCTGTCCACCTTGTCAATTCCCTCGCAGATTTGTATGTCATTTATGTCTCCCTAACCCTTCTGTCCTCCAGTGTCGTCAGGCCGATCTCCCTTAACCTTTCTTCGTAGGACATTTCCCTTAGCTCTGCAATTAATCTTGTTGCAAAACTTTCCACATTCTTAATTTCTTGATGGATTGACCAGGTGTGGATCCAAACTGTCTCCCATATCCAGTATGGCCTGCTACACGGTGTACAGAGTCTTAAAAAACGATTCCTTTTTGAGGTATCGAAAGCTATTCTTAGTATACCAGGCGCCCCTATGCTGCAACAGTTTTCTGGATGATGTGCGCCTCAGGAGATGTGCTTGTTACTATACTCACCCCAAGATCCTTTTCCTTTTAGTGGTTTACGTCTCTGGCACCTAGCCTATATTTCCTGTCAGCGACTTCTTTGCATTTGGGGGAATAAGCTCGGGGACCATGTGTATGCGTGTGGTGTGTGTGTGGTGTTGTTGTGTGGTGTGTGTATGTGTGTGTGTGTGTTTGAGTGTGTGTGTGTGGTGCGTGTTGTGTGCGTGTGTGTGTGTGTGTGTGTGTGTGGTGTGTGTGTTGTGTGTGTTGTGTGTGTGTGGTGTTTTGTGTTAGTGTGTGTGTGTGTGTGTGTGTGTGTGTGTGTGTGTGTGTGTGTGTGTGTGTGTGCGGTGTGTGTGCTGTGTGTGTGTGTTGTTGTGTGTGTGTTGTGTGTTTTGTTTGTGTGTGTTTGTGTGGTGTGTGTGTGTGTGGTGTGTGTGTGTGTGTGTGTGAGTGTGTGGTGTGTGGTGTGTGTAATTTCGGCAGCAAAGCAGGAAGTGTATTAGTAGATAAATAAAGAATTATCCGGATTCTGGGTGGTCTTAAACTGTACTTTGAAGACGGAGTTTCTGACCACTTATGTGAACCTCAGCTTCCCCTGGAAGCTCTCAGATGTTGCCATGGTAACGTTAGCTACCTCCCTCACCCACCACCACCACCTCATCTCCCACACCCCCCACCACACTCATCTCCCACACTCACCATCACCACCAAATCTCGCATCCACTTACCCACCACTCATCTTCTTCACCCAGTACCAGACCTTTCAGAGAGGCCACTTTCGACTCTCGAGGAACCCTTATCATGAAAATTTGACAAAATATAAACGAGATATGATTGTATACATAATTAGTTAAAAATTCCTTCCCTTATCTGCAAAAGCATTGATGATATAAGTAACTTTCATGGAATGTTACATGAAGTTCAATATAGCTAGCGCACTGAAAACATAATAATAATGATAAATTTAGACACAAGTGCAACTCTTGGGTATCTTTATTGAGGAAACGTTTCGCCACACAGTGGCTTCATCAGTCCATACGTAGGAGAAACATGTGACACGACCTATGACTGCTGCACCTCTCCTGCCATACGGTTTATAAGCTGCTTCTCCGCTGATATGCCGTATTCTATTCAAGATTGATGGAAATGAACACTTCGACTCAAGGTTGAGGGACTGATTACCTCATTCTCCTCCTGTTCTTCAAGTTTCCCCTACGTATGGACCTGATGAAGCCACTGTGTGGCGAAACGTTTCCTCAAAAAAGTTTACCCAAAGTTGCACATGTGTCTAATTTATCAACATGTCGGTTCTCTGAACCATTCATCTACAAAAATAATAATAATAATAAAAATAATAATAATAATAAAAAATAATAATAAAAATTTAATAAAAATAAAAATTTAATAATAATAATAATAATAATAATAATAAAAATAATATAATAATAATAATAATAAATAATAATAATAATAATAATAATAATAATAATAATATAATAATAATAATAATAATAATAAAATAATAACAACAACAAAAATAATAATAATAATAATAATAATAATAATAATAATATAATAATAATAATAATAATAACAACAATATAATAATAATAATAATAATAATAATAATAATAATAATAATAATAATTAATAATAATAAATAATAATAATAATAATATAATAATAATAATAATTTTTATTTCATCATGATTCAGTGATGACTTTTTAGCATTCTTGTCCCGTAATGGAGATCATTTTTTCACTTCCATTAACACATTTAAGGTGTGTCCACCTTGGGGCCTAGGTGTTGTTGGCTGGAAAAAAATAACTCCGTACATTGTGATCTTAGGAAATGCATCGTCAAGTTCACGATTTAGGTATTCCTTAAGGGATTTTTTTCATTTACGTAAGAACATAAGAAAGAAAGGAACACTGCAACGGTTACTGGCCTATGCGAGGCAAGTTCAATTCTTCCACCGTCTTAAGCTCACTGACCTAGTGACCTTAAACTCACTGACCATTTGACCTCACTGACCTAGTGAGGTCAGGGCACGTCATTTTTAAAGTTTGTTGATCATATTCGCGTCAGTAAGGTGGCATCTCACTGAGATTTTTTGAGACTTCCCTGTTGCACTGTCACTGAAATCGTTCCGTGAAAAAAGTGGATCTTCGTTACCCCTCACCGTTGAATATCCAGACGAATCCAGGAAGGGTTTCGATTACTTGAGGTAAAATAAACCTAATGTTGCTTCAGCATCTTGTCTTCACAATAAACATCCCCAAGGAAGGAAGAAAGTGCACAATTAATAACTAATGAGATGTAACTGAGGGGAGAGAATCCAACCTCTCTGTAGACAGAGAAGCTACATGGAAGACAAACAGACACAATTTCATACCATTCTTGCTTATGCACATTTGTTTCCCTTATATATTGGGCGTGACTTATATTCAGTCATTCAATATTAGTCTCGGAATTCGTGATTTTTTTTTGAGCTTACAAAGAGGTAAGAAAAGAACCGGTACTAATATTTCTGTAAACACACAGTGCTGGGGGATACTATCTGACGACCATCTATCACAACACCACAGTGTGTCACGATCTATCACAGCACCACAGTGGTCACTATCCACCAGGGCACCACAGTGTGTCACCATCCATCACAGCATTACAGTGGTCACCATCCCCAGAGCACCACAGTTGGGACCATCCATCACAACACCACAGTGTGTCACCCCTCCATCACAGCACCACAATGTGTCACTATCCACCACAGCACCACAGTGTGTCACCCTTCACCAAAAGCACCAACAGTGTCACCACCATCACAGCACACAGTGTCACCCTCCATCACGGCAAACCCCAGTATGTCACAATCCACCACAGCACCACAGCACCACGTGTCACCATCCACAACAGCACCACATGTTTCACCATCCATCACAACACACAGAGTGTAAAAATCCACCAAAGCACCACAGTGTGTCACCATCCATCACAGCACCACCAGTTTTGTCACCATCCATCACAGCATCACAGTGGTCACCTTCCATCAAGAGCACCACAAAGTGTCAAACCCTCCATCACAGCACTACAGTGTGTCACCCTCCATCACAGCACCCCCAGTGGTCACCATCCACCATAACACCACAGTGTGTCACCATCCGCCACAGTCCCACAGTGTGTCACCATCCATCACAGCCCCACGTGTGTCACCATCCATCCCCAATTACCACAGTGGTCACCATCCACCAGAGCACCATAGTGTGTCACCATCCATCACAATTCCACAGTGTGTCACCATCCATCACAGCACCACAGTGTGTCACCATCCACTAGAGCACCACAGTGTGTCACCACCATCACAATTTTCCCCAGTGTGTCACCATCTATCACAGCACCACAGTGTGTCACCATCCATCACAGCACTGCAGTGTGTCACCATCCAAATAGAGCACCACAGTGTGGGCACCATCCATCACAGCACTGCAGTGTGTCACCATCCACTAGAGCGCCGCAGTGTGTCACCATCCATCACAATTCCCCCGTGTGTCGCCATCCATCACAGCACCACAGTGTGTTTACATCCATCACAGCACTGCAGTGGTCACCATCCATCACAGCACTGCAGTGTGTCACCATCCATCACAGCACGACAGTGTGTCACCATCCATCACAGAACTGCAGTGTGTCACATCCATCACAGCCCCCACAGTGTGTCACCATCATCACAGCACCCAGTGTGTCACCATCCATCACAGCACTGCAGGTGTCACCATCCACTAGAGCACCGCAGTGTGTCACTATCCATCACAATTCCCCCGTGTGTCACCATCCATCACAGCACCACAGTGTGTCACCATCCATCACAGCACTGCAGTGTGTCACCATCCACTGAGCACCACAGTGTGTCACCATCCATCACTGCGCCACAGTGTGTCACCATCCATCACGCACCACAGTGTTCGGTATATTAAAGGGCAAAATAAACCCTCCACGCTCGAATAATAACAACCCTCCTTCTTCCAAGTTAGGATACACGGTGTTACAATTGAGAAGCCCAACGGAAGAGGCTCTCTAAAGTTATCACAGGAAAACCAATTTCGGAAATGGTTTAAATAAAATTAAGCAATGTGTGCATGCTCTCACTTGTTTCAATAACCATCATCTAGTACAATCATGAAATCGTAATACCACGATGGCAAACAAATTTAAGGAACAGGTGGGACTTGAACCTATGGACTTTGAAACTTTGACTTTGTAAATGGTCTAAGTCGGACCGAAACGTCGTTTGTAAGCTCCTCTTCCTATGTGCGGGTTATTGTGTATTGTTATTTATGAGTCTTAAAAATCACAGGTAGTGCGTTAACCACTGGCCAGCTGACTCTAATATCTTATTAGGCCCGCTGGTCAGTGGTTAACGCACTGGACTGTGAGTTTCAGGGCTAACTTGCCATATTTGATTTTGAATTTAAGAAAGTTTAAATGGATTTTTTTTCTATTAAAAATTTGGCAAAAATGGCACTTACACTGTCCATAGAAAAATAAGATACCCAACACGAGGTTTGAAGCCGATCAGAAGAGGCATTCCCAGTAACTAATCTGAAATGAACGATTCCAGATATTTTTAATATTAAAATTTCAAATTTGCATTTTTGTAGTCTAAACTTGTAAGACGTCATCCTTCTTACAGAAAGAATTAGTGTTTTAGTTTGAAGCCGATAAAAATGAGGCATTCTTTTGTTTCTGAATGGAAACAATATCACAACTTATTTACTAAAACTGGCAAATATTGACTTCTAAAGGTTAATAACAGCGCTGACCTTCATGTCGGGAGAGCGGACCAGGACTCAGAATTTGAAGCCGAATCAGTCAAGGCTTTGTTTATAAACAGAGAAAAACGGAAGTTGGGTGAAGGAAAAACAGGAAAACAAAACATGCAGCCACTCAAGGCTCCCAGTTATGGTATACCTTATTAATGGTATACCTTAATTGTGGGATACCTTAATTAATTATGGTATTCCTTAATTATGGTACACCTTAATTATGGGATACCTTAATTAAAAGAGGCAACAGTAAGAGCAAGAACCATCGAAAAATAAACCAAAACAAAATACTTATATGATGTAATCATTATCGGAACAATTATTCAAGTCGATGTATTATGCAGACATAGAATTTTTTACATATCATAGAAATTTTTTGTAACCATGGTATAGGTTTGTGTTGCTAGGCAGCTCCATTATGTTTTTGCTGATATTATAATGTCTTATTAGCTCTGTATCCTAGGATTGTGGGATAGAGGTTTTGTTTTCACACAGAATACTGATGTGTGCATGAGTAGTAATGATTTCTACAGTATGGCTCCCACAGTATACTGTGGGAGCCGTACTGAGAGAGCCGTACTGTGGGAGCCATACTGTGGGAGCCATACTGTGGGAGCCATACTGTGGGAGCCTTACTGTGGGAGCCATCTGTGGGGCTATACTGTGGGAGCCATACTGTGGGAGCCATACTGTGGGAAACATACTGTGGGAGCCATACTGTGGGAGCCATACTGTGGGAGCCATACTGTGGGAGCCATACTGTGGGAGCCATACTGTGGGAGCCATACTGTGGGAAACATACTGTGGGAGCCATACTGTGGGAGCCATACTGTGGGAGCCATACTGTGGGAGCCATACTGTGGGAGCCATACTGTGGGAGCCATACTGTGGGAGCCATACTGTGGGAGCCATACTGTGGGAGCCATTCTGTGGGGAAACCATACTGTGGGAGCCATACTGTGGGAGCCATACTGGGGAAACATACTGTGGGAGCCATACTGTGGGAGCCATACTGTGGGAGCCATACTGTGGGAGCCGTACTGTGGGAGCCATACTGTGGGAGCCATACTGTGGGAGCCATACTGTGGGAGCCATACTGTGGGAGCCATACTGTGGGAGCCATACTGTGGGAGCCATACTGTGGGAGCCATACTGTGGGAGCCATACTGTAGAAATCATTACTACTACTTGCATGTACTATCATTGTTGGTTGGACGGCAGACTTGGTAACGCTTCTCAATTTATTTTATATCTGATGTATGGATTTTGATAAAATATAAAAAAAAATCACTTTTAGTTAATAGTTTATAATTTAATGTTTTGTGATTTTGGTGTTCATGTACCACCATTGTTTGTTAATACTTATTACTTAAGTTACTGACGAGTTCAGGATATGTTCATAAATTTAAGTTGAATTAATATGATTCTTCAGACTGGTGAATGTGGGTATAATTTTTTAAAGTGGGGGGGGGGGGGGAAGAAACGTCAGCTGTGTGTCAGCACAGGCAGTAGTAATATTTCGTATAATACCGGGTTTTGAATAATACGTTGTGAGTCGTATTTTTGAGTGTCATACTGCCATTAAGTATGGTGTTATTTTCTGTATTGGGGTTGTGATTTTTTGGTTTTATTGTTCATAACCAGTATCCATGGTTCAATTTTATGGGTTTTTTTTTTTATACCTCCTTGTATTTGTGCAATGTTTTAAATAAAATATAAAAAGAAAAAATCATTACCGAAGACAAAAATGTCATAGCAGCTCCTGTAGCTGAAAAAATGTAATTAAGAATATGTAATTAGAAATAAGTAATCTCTCTCTCTCTCTATCTCTCTCTCTCTCACACACACACACACACACACACACACACAAACACGTTGAACTTTTCAGTATATATCTGCAGGAAAATGCTTTTTTGATGTGCTAACTCCAAATCGTTCAGGAAGCAGGCAGCCCCTGAAAAGCTCCGCCCGGCTGCGTCCCACCACAACTTTTAATATTCAATTAAAGAATTCGATAGGAAAATGGGTTTTGACCCCAGACCAGCTTCAGGTCTTGTATAGCGCGACGAAGAAACTACCTTCACCTCCCCCCGTTGCCTGAAATTTTTAAA
>NW_026484447.1:0-14027 GCF_026875155.1 Cherax quadricarinatus | reverse complement strand
CACCACCCCGGAATCCGAAAGGTGGCTTCCAGAGATACACCCTCGCCCGAAAGACACCCAAAGCTACTCCGGGATACCGGAGTAGCTTTGGGTGTACCGGAGAGGGATCGGGACATCCCCAGGCAATCCAGATTCCACGGCAAACTACGCCACCGCCAAGAACCTCAACGGAATGGGATGGACCCCCGGTGTCCTTTCCCCTACCTAGGAACTAGTGCGCCTGTGGGAGAAATCCCAAAGGCCAAAAAGAGGAAGGGCAAAAGGGAGGGGTGGGGAGGAGGAAGAGGAATGGAAAAAGGGGAGGATGGGATAGGGGAGAATGGGGGGTAATTAGGTTCGGTCTGAGGAAGAAGACCGACAGGGCTAATTCCTCAGACCAAGAGCCTCTTCACCACGCCAAGGAGCCTCCCTTGAAGAGGAGGTAAACTACAGAAATGACAAGGGGTGAAAGGGGGTAGTGCACTGAAGCATTTGTGTGGATAAAGAACTTAATCCAGGGAGGCAAAAAGGGAAATGTACCAGAGTACAGTGATAACAATGTTGTATGGGTATAAAGCATAGACTTTAAATAAATGTTGCAGCGAGGAGGAGGTTAGAGCAGTAGAGATGTGTCTGAGGGCAATGTGTGGTGTGATTATGCAGAATCTGGTGATTAGGAGGGCATATAAATCTGGGGTGGGAGAGAAGGGTAGGGGTCATCCTAGGAAAGGTTAAAGGGAGGAGGTAAAGAAGGTTTCACGTGCTAGGTACTTGGACATCCAACAGGCTTGTATGAGAATGTTTGATAGGAGTGAATAGAAGAAAGTGGTTTTTATGATTTGACATGCTGTTGGAGTAAGAGTAAGAAAACATTTTTTTTTTAGGGAATTCCGAAAAATTTGTAAATCAAGCTTGTGTCCTGGAGGTGGGAAGTGAAATGCCTGCACTCTGAAGGAGGGGTAGGAATGTTGCAGCTTGGAGAGTCATCAGAACTGTAATGGTTGCTTTTTTTGGCAAGACAGTGATTGAACAAGTGATAATGAAAACATTTCACTCTTCACTGGGTCACCCTACCTCGGCGGGAGACAACTCGTGTTAAATGAAAAGAAAGGTAGCCATAATTACTTGGGTGATGAGCTCTTCACCAGCACCCTCCTTGAAGGGCCAACACATCCATCTTAATGAAGCTACCACAAGCAACAAAGGCAAACTGATTTACTCTTTCACTGTATTTAATTCTGTAAGACTATAATAAAGATTCTACTCACATGTTTTTCCTCTATATCTGAGTGCTGCACAGATGGAGAGCAGTAACATATGTTAACAATATATAAATATATAAAATCTAAAGTTAAAATACAAAAATCTCTCAGATATAGTGGTATCCTGGATATACTGAAGGCAAGCATTCAGCATGATTATATACAATGTGCATCTGTTCAATAATGACAATGTCTCACCAGACATGATTGATGTTTGTCCCAGTTATACATTGTTTTATGTGGGCACTGAATCTATTGTGTATGCTACTCGTCTATTATAATCCATAATACCTCAGGAAGAAAGATAAGTTAGTAATATGATTATAAGGAAGGTCATAATAGATGTTGGAGCACACTAAACTGTTAAATATTAGTGTTGTAGCTGCCTTCCTAAATATAATTTTTCTTTTGCATAATTTTATTTGTGGTGTTTAGTGGAATGAGGAGGGAATTGTCAGCCAAACTATTAAGATTAAAATAGACGTAAACTGCTGCCATTACTACTATCCTTCCAATGATATACAGCCTCTCCTCACTTAACGATGGAGTTCTGTTCCTGAGACCACATCGGTAAACGAATTCATCGCTAAGTGAGGAGCATATTATAATGGTAGTGGGTTTGTGTCAACCATCTTTGATATTGTTCTAATGTTACCTTTGCACTGTTTATAACATTTCTGGTATATTTTTAAATGTTTATACAGTAATGTACTGTAATAAACAGAATAGAGGAAATCAGCTCTAGTATAAATTATTTAGGTATGCACACTGGTCAGAGAGCCCATTTTAAGTCCGAGTCGTCGGTAAGTGAGGAGAGGCTGTACAGTAGGGCCCCGCTTTACGGCGTCCCGCTAATACGGTCATTTCAAATTATGACCAAAACTCCCTATACGGCTCCCCCCACCTGACTTTCTAATACGGTCACTGCGCCCCACCCGGTTTGTTTACATTCTCTGTGTGAGATCCGTAAGCACTAAGTCTCTCCATTTTGTCTGGAAACTCCAAAATTTCAAGTGTTTTTAAAAGTTATTTCATATTTTATATATACTCTGATAATTATACTTATGTATATCTGTACCTAAATAAACTTACATACTGTGCTGGCATGCAGGTACATGTTTATGCCGTATAAATACGTCTTACGCACCACTGTTTCTGACGTATATATACTCAATAATTCAAGCGGGAGAAAGCTGGTAGGCCCACATGTGAGAGAATCGGTCAGTGTGCACCACATAAAAAAAATCCTGCAGCACACAGTGCGTAATGAGAAAAAAAAAACTAATCGTTTTTTTGGATTAAAATGCTGACTTTGAGGTGTATTTTCATATAGTATTTATCATTGTATTCGCATTTTCATGGTCTTAGGTGATAAAATGGAAAACATATTACAGAAATAAAGATGATTTTCATTACTTTGACAATGAAAACGACCTTGAAACTGAGCTCAAAGTAGCGGAAATGTTCGATTTTTACCAATGTTCAGGAGTAAACAAATCACACCACACGTCCAATACACGTCAACTGGAGAGTCTAATATTCTTTCACTAGTGCACTGATATTATTTATACCATTTTTACAATAATGCAGTAGTCTGCATAACAGTAAATTTTGTATTTTTTTTGTATGAATTAAAAATCAAAATAGAAAGCAATAATAATATAAGAGGGGCCTAGAGATGTGACTAATGAACAGAGGATATGTTATTTTAGTGCCAAGAATGTCTACCTTGTTTATTCTGGACCCTATTTTGAAATTGGCATCTTTTTTAATTTGCGTGAAATTGCAAATTTCTGACCACTATATTGGGTAGTTCAAATTGGTAAATGGGTGGTTTCTTGTACTCAGCTGATAGATAAAATGGAGTTCTAAAGAAATAGCTATGAGTTTGGTCAACTGGAACAATGGAATTGGCTGAAAACAGGGCTCAAAGTCGGAGGAATCGCCAATACGCATATGTCGCCGAGACCGCTAACTTCGCGGGAGCGTAATTCCGGGAGTTTTCGACCAAATTTTGAACTTTTGGTGTCATTACCATCGGAAAAAGATTCTCTATCATTTCATAAGAAAAAATATTTTTTTTTCAAAAATTTATAGACATAGAATGACTGTTTCAGAAAGGGGCCTGCGACAGTCAAAGGGTTAAAATCAGTAAGAGTCTCTTATGTCTCCAGACGTCACATTAGTAATGATAATAATCACCGAGTCTCATTTAAATGTCGTATATTACGTTAATATACACATTTTCATTAATCCATCTATGATATTTTTTCAAATTATATAATAAACACGATGCATAACATATAAATATGATAAATACACCCCACAGTAGAAATAAACATAAATATGAGATGTGGTAGCCAGATGCCTTGCACAAGTGACGCCATATTAGAAATAATCACCAAGTCTCATTAAATGTCGTATATTACGTTAATATACCATTTTCATTAATCCATCCATGATATTTTTTTCAAAATTATATAATAAACATGATACATAACATAAAAAGATGATAAATACACCCCACAATAGAATAAATAAACAAATATGAGATGTGGTAGCCAGATAACTTGTACAAGTGACGCCAAGAATAACCTTCTCTAACCCAACACAAGAGAAAATGTGTTTCTCGGGGTAACTGTAGAAAATTATTCCTTTCGTTTTTTTTTTTCAACAAGTCGGCCGTCTCCCACCGAGGCAGGGTGACCCAAAAAAGAAAGAAAATCCCCAAAAAAAGAAAATACTTTCATCATCATTCAACACTCACACACTATCACTGCTTTTGCAGAGGTGCTCAGAATACAACAGTTTAGAAGCATATACGTATAAAGATACACAACATATCCCTCCAAACTGCCAATATCCCAAACCCCTCCTTCAAAGTGCAGGCACTGTACTTCCCACTTCCAGGACTCAAGTCCGACTATATTCGTATGTAAGTTTATTCAGGTATACACAAATGTAGTTACATAGATTATCATACATAACATGGGATTAGGTCAGAGGTTTCAAATAGAGTTAGAGCTAAAGAAGGAGTAGCAATAATGTTGAAGGATAAGCTATGGCAGGAAAAGAGGGACTACAAATGCATAAATTCAAGGATTATGTGGAGTAAAATAAAGATTGGATGTGAAAAGTGGGTTTTAGTAAGCGTGTATGCACCTGGAGAAGAAAGAAGTGTAGAGGAGAGAGAGAGATTCTGGGAAATGTTGAGTGAATGCATGGGGAGTTTTGAATCAAGTGTGAGAGTAATGGTGGTTGGGGATTTCAATGCTAAAGTGGGTAAAAATGTTATGGAGGGAGTAGTAGGTAATTTTGGGGTGCGAGGGGTAAATGTAAATAGGGAGCCTTTAATTGAGCTATGTGTAGAAAGAAATTTGGTAATAAGTAATACATATTTTATGAAAAAGAGGATAAATAAATATACAAGGTATGATGTAGCACGTAATGAAAGTAGTTTGTTAGATTATGTATTGGTGGATAAAAGGTTGATGGGTAGGCTCCAGGATGTACATGTTTATAGAGGAGCAACTGATATGTCAGATCATTATTTAGTTGTAGCTACAGTTAGAGTAAGAGGTAGATGGGAAAAGAGGAAGGTGGCAACAACAAGTAAGAGGGAGGTGAAAGTGTATAAACTAAGGGAGGAGGAAGTTCGGGCGAGATATAAGCGATTATTGGCAGAAAGGTGGGCTAGTGCAAAGATGAGTAGTGGGGGGGTTGAAGAGGGTTGGAATAGTTTTAAAAATGCAGTATTAGAATGTGGGGCAGAAGTTTGTGGTTATAGGAGGGTGGGGCAGGAGGAAAGAGGAGTGATTGGGGAATGATGAAGTAAAGGGTGTGATAAAAGAGAAAAAGGTAGCTTACGAGAGGTTTTTACAAAGCAGAAGTGTTATAAGAAGAGCAGAGTATATGGAGAGTAAAAGAAATGTGAAGAGAGTGCAAAAGGAGAGCAGATGAAAGAGTGGGAGAGGCAACTGTCAAGAAATTTTTAATGAAAATAAGAAAAAATTTTGGAGTTAAACAAGTTAAGAAAGCCTAGGGAAAGTATGGATTTGTCCATTAAAAACAGAGTAGGGGAGTTAGTAGATGGGGAGAGGGAGGTATTAGGTAGATGGCGAGAATATTTGAGGAACTTTTAAATGTTGAGGAAGAAAGGGAGGCGGTAATTTCATGCACTGGCCAGGGAGGTATACCATCTTTTAGGAGTGAAGAAGAGCAGAATGTAAGTGTGGTGGAGGTACGTGAGGCATTATGTAGAATGAAAGGGGGTAAAGCAGCTGGAACTGATGGGATCATGACAGAAATGTTAAAAGCAGGGGGAATATAGTGTTGGAGTGGTTGGTACTTTTGTTTAATAAATGTAATGAAAGAGGGAAGGTACCTGGGGATTGGCGGAGAGCATGTATAGTCCCTTTATATAAAGGGAAAGGGGACAAAAGAGATTGTAAAAAATTATAGAGGAATAATTTTACTGAGTATACCAGGAAAAGTATACAGTAGAGTTATAATTGAAAGAATTGGAGGTAATCAGAATGTAGAATTGCGGATGAGAAAGGGGAGGCATCAAAAGTGGGTAGGGGATGTGTAGATAAAGTTTTTTTACATTGAAGCATAATATGTAAACAGTATTTAAATAAAGGTAGGGAAGTTTTTTTTTGCATTTATGGATTTAGAAAAGGCATATGATAGAGTGGATAGAGGAGCAATGTGGCAGATGTTGCAAGTTTATGGAATAGGTGGTAAGTTACTAAATGCTGTAAAGAGCTTTTATGAGGATAGTGAGGCTCAGGTTAGGGTTTTGTAGAAGAGAGGGGAGAATACTTCCCGGTAAAAGTAGGTTTTTAGACAGGGATGTGTAAGTCACCATGGTTGTTTAATATATTTATTTGATGGGGTTGTAAAAGAAGTAAATGCTAGGTGTTCGGGAGAGGGGTGGATTAAATTATGGGGAATCAAATTCAAAATGGGAATTGCTGATGATACTGTGCTTATGGGAGATTCTAAAGAAAAAATTGCAAAGGTTAGTGGATGAGTTTGAGAATGTGTGTAAAGGTAGAAAGTTGAAAGTGAACATAGAAAAGAGTAAAAGGGGATGAGGGTATCAAATGATTTAGATAAAGAAAAATTGGATATCAAATTGAGGAGGAGGAGTATGGAAGAATGAATGTTTTCAGATACTTGGGAGTTGACGTGTCGGCGGATGGATTTATAAAGGATGAGGTTAATCATAGAATTGATGGGGGGAAAAAAGGTGAGTGGTGCGTTGAGGTATATGTGGAGTCAAAAAACGTTATCTATGGAGGCAAAGAAAGGGGAAAGTATGAAAGTATAGTAGTACCAACACTCTTATATGGATGTGAAGCTTGGGTGGTAAATGCAGCAGCGAGGAGACGGTTGGAGGCAGTGGAGATGTTCTGTCTAAGGGCAATGTGTGGTGAAAATATTATGCCGAAAAGGGAGGGGGAATTAGGGGGTTGGGGGGGAGTTAATAAAAGCTTTAGTAGAGGGCAAAAAGAGGGGTTGTTGAGGTGCTTTGGCCCTTTAGGAAAAATGGATAAAAAAAGTGAATGACATAAAAAGCATAAAAAATCTATGGGGGGAAGGAAGAGGAGTGGGGGGGTGTCCTCAAAAGGGGTTTGGGAAAGGGGGGGGTAAAGGAGGTTTTGTGGGCGGGGGTTTGGCTTCCAAAAAGCGTGCAGAGGTGTTGATAGGGTGAATGGGACGAAGGGATCTTGGGACCGCGTCTTTTTGGGTGTGGCGGGTAATTTTTAGTGAAGGGATTCAGGGAAACCGGTTTTTTTTCATTAGTCGGATTGGTCCTGGAAATGGGAAGTACAATGCCTGCACTTTAAAGGGGGGGTTTTGGGGATTTTGGCAGTTTGGAGGGATATGTTGTGTATCTTTATATGTGTATTTCTAGCTGTTGTTTCTGAGCCCCTCTGCAAAAAGCAGTGTAATGTGTGGTTGGTAAAAGTGTTGAATGATGGAAAGTTTTTTTTTTTGGGGATTTTCTTTCTTTTTGGGTCCCCCTGCCTCGGTGGGAGACGACCGACTTGGGGAAAAAAAAAAAAAAAAAAAAAAAAGAACGTGTGGAACCTGGAAAACCCAAAAAAAAAAAGTCAGAGTACTTATTTCCATTGCCTTCACTCAGGGTCATTTTTCTAAAAATGTTTTTTACATGTTATTCTACCGTATCAATGAAGAGAAAACCTGAGCAATGTAACTTGTAAAAAAAACCCAGACGTTTTCCTTTTTTTGCAAAATTCCCTTTCCCTGGTTTGTTTAATAACTCTGTGCCGCCCTTCTCATGCACCATTCTTTCTCTCTCTCTTTATTGTTTTATTTCATTTTTGTTGACCCTACATTAAGACTACAAATATTTTAAGGAAAGTAATGAGTGAATGTATATCATTTTTTCGCTGGGGGATGCTTAAATGTAATAGAATATTATGTGTAGGTGGGTTGGCTGGTATGGTAGCCCCCGGGTGATACATACTACCACACTTGATTTCTTACAATTAAAACTTTTTGTTCACCCTGATTAAGACTATAATATTTTAAGGTAAGAATGGTGCACTATGTGTGTTTGTATTTTTTTTTTTGTTTTTTTTATGCCTAGTTCTTTGTTAAATTAAAAAGTTAGTGTAAAAATTTTTATTAGTTTTTGATGATTTTTAAATGGAAAAAAAAAAAAAAATGTTCCTTTTGGCGATTTCCGTTTACGGCGGTAGCCCGGAAAACCCAACCCCGCCGTTATAAGTGGGGGCCCTACGTATTTTTTTTTTTCTGCATTTTAAAGCATTTTATCTTTGGTATATGGGTTTTTTTCCATGAGGAAGTGGGGAAGAATCTAGTACTGCATAAATTTTAAAAGTGAATAGAAGAAAAACTATATGAAAAATTTTCCCTTTTTTTTCAGGCCCTTGCCCTTTGTGGGAGATGGCTGGATGTTTAAAAAAAAAATTTTAATTATGTATAAAAATTTCTTGGTGTAAGTCTGGTTAGTTCATATTTTTTTTTACAAATTTGGATAAGAATGTTTATTTTTTAGGCGTGCCCTTTTTTCATGTGCTTTGTTTGAAATTTATTCTTAAATAATTTATCGAATAAGCATAAATTTTTATTTAAAAGCATGTGTAGGAGCAGCATTAACAAAATTTGGTGTGTCCAGGGGAAAAAAAAGTCACATCTCCTTTTCAAAAATAAGACAATTCAGTACACTTAAATAGTTTTATGCGAGGCAAGTTGATTTTCTTAATTAAATTTTTTTTAGGTCAGTAGGTCCTCCATTTCCCGAAAATTGTTCACAAGCTGATTGTTCAGGATTATAAACCCGTTTTCCCATATATAGTCATGTTTAAACGAAATGCTTCCTGAGCTGTATGTTCCATAAAATTTATCAGTTGGTTAGCCCTAAAAACAGGGACCTTTCAATAAGAAACAATGAAATACTTAAGATAGTCTATGAAACTAGAAATAAGCTATTTTAACCTTTTTAACGGTCAAAAAGTATATATACGTTTTATTTTTTCTGCCCTTAAATTTTGGGATGATTGGCCCCGGAGCCTTGTCAGATGAATGGGTCTAACATCAGGTGGCAGTATTAAAAAAAAACTGGGACCATTTGTACCTTGGGAGCGCCAGGGTTAAATTTAACGCAGTAGAGCAACGTAGGCAAACACCAAGGATTCAATTTTTAATGTATATTTAACACTCCTCTTTTAAGAGGAAAGTGATGTTAACCCAAGTTTAGGGTCTGTCTATCTGTGTCTGTCTCTATCTTTTTCAATCTGTCTGTATCTCTGTCTCACAGGTACACATAGTGTAAATTACCTAGGATAACCCCAAAAATCCAGACAAAGTGCTATACTCTGCTTGAAGATGTGAGTAAACATGATGAAGACGCAGTCTTGTGGCTCTCTCTGAGACAGAGAGCTAGACGGATAGACAGACATGTTTGTGTACCAGCGAAAACAAAGCGAGGGCCATGCTCATCAAATATCACCCCTAATCTTTTCTTATCAGCTGCACCCTCGTGTATGCTCATCAAACGTCAGCTCTTTCAGTTGTTATCTCATCATGTCACTGTCAGGGGTGGACTTTGTTTTTCATGCTTCAAGGGAACTTATTATTACCTATTATTATTATGTATTATTCTCCTCCTCCTCATTGTTATTATATACTTCCACATATCCAAAACATTGTTGGGACTATAAATACTTTGTATATATTCCAAGACAATATTAAATGGCTAAGGCAGGTGTAAATGTCCACCTGTCAGTGTGTTTGAGTACAATTTCAGTACCTAATACTAGTGTCAGAACAAAGATTGGTTATAAAATGAAAAGAACTACTACAAATTGTAATTATCAGAACATAAAAATTACATAAAATATGTAGAAAAAAAGGTTAACGGCAACACTTCTGCAAGCGGGCAGGACTTGATGTTGCTGTCACGTGAGCACCCAGTGCCAACTTCTCGACCTCATATCTCAGTACTGACCCTAAATTTTTTTTTTTATTCTAAAATACTTAAAAAAGAAATGTGCTCTTTTTTTTCTATAATTGTTTTTTTCTCAAAATATTCGGGGCGCTGCGCGAGTGAATATATACGTTTGGACCGTTTAAGGGTTAAGGTAAGAAATATGTTGGATAATGCTAATGTGTTGAGGATACACTGCAGGGGGGTACAGTCAAAGTCCTGGCCCTGTTCCTCAACTTGCTGATTGCCAGATTTACTCCCTCCTAGCCTCAAGGGCCTTAAAACCACTTCAAGATCATTTCACTTACCAACTTCACCAAGACTAAAAATTTACTTCTGATATTCCTTTAGCTTGTCTGTGTTTATAACTTTCATTCTCTCAAATATGCTGTCCATGTATACCCTATCAATTCCTCTGAGTATTTTGTACGTTTTTATCATGTGTGCCATGGTTCTTCTGTCTTGTGATTATTCAAATCCTTTAGCCTCTCTTCATAGTTCATATCCCTTAGCTCTGGAATAAGCCTTGCTGCATGCTTCTGAACTTTCTACAACTTAACATGGTTTTTTTCAGGTGTGGGTTTCATACTGGTGCTGTATTGTGTCCAAGATAGGACTGACATTTGTTGATTAAAAGGTTCAAAATGATTCTTTGCTTGAGATTCCTGAAAGCTACACTTGGATTTAACAGACAAGCATTCGTTGCAGAGGTCATTCAGCTAATATAAGCCTCTATGGGCTGCACATAGTACTGCTACTGTTGCAAGATCAGGTAACACTTCCTCCAGTTACTGCGCTGTATGACCCTTGTAGGTTTAGCGCTTTTTTTTTTTAAATCCTCCAGTTACTTACCAGGCTTATTTCACCTGCAATTTGCTCGAGCATCTGGACATTAAATTGTGAACACTGCCCAGAAATATGGACCGAGTCCCCAAATAACAAATATATAAGTTGCATTTCTAATTACGAACAAATTGTTCGAAACTACCATTTTCCAATAAATATAATACAGGGTATTAGAAATGATGGTTATACGGTGAAATGTGTTCATAACTGCACACTGGCATTCCTAAAACAATTTAAAAATTATTTCTGATGAATCTAGTTCATAACTTAGCCATTTCTCAGTTGAGGCCCCCTGCACATACATTATGAATACACTTGAAAAGCTATTCATAAAAACCTAAACGATATATCCTAAAATAATCATTGAACTGTAGGTCAATGATAAGAGGCTGTAATAATAATAATAACCTATAGGATATATCCTAAGAATTCATTGAACTTAGATCAAAGATAAGAAGCTATAATGTTAATTCATTCAGTTTTTAAAAGAGGGGCATATTTTTTTTTTAATATAAGTTACAAAACTGGGTTATAATTATTTTAATATTATCACTATTCGTTACCTCAAATTTTCTTCGTTCTTCTGCAGACATGGGTTTGGGCTGTGAATGTATTAAGGCCGTAGGAGAATATATCTTTGTGTTATCAGGTGCATGCTGTTTTTCGTAGTCTTGATTTCTCTGGAGAACCTGATGTGATTGCTGTTGTAGGTGCACCTGCTGTTGCTGCTGTTGACTGGGTTGTGCTTGCTGTTTCTGCAAATGCTGCTGCTGTTGTTGCAATATATGCTTCTCATCTAACAACTGAAATAAATATAATCAAATAATTCTTAAAGAATAATTACTTTAAAAATCCAAGTATTTCAGAGATAATCTCTTCATGTGTCTACATATGATCTTGTTATTTATATAAGTAAAGTGATCATGACAAAAACACTCAATAAAAAAGAATTATACTCTGTAAGCAATACAATACAGAGTTCCTATTCAAAGTATTTAGGATCAAACAGTTACATCAACCAAATATTACAACTTTTACATAGCAATAAAAAATCCAGTTTCAAAACTATCTCAAAACCCTAAAGCAATAGAGTATTTACAATTGAAAATCAGAAAAAAATCAAAAGTTTGAGTCTCCTACATGTGGATTATTTGTGTATTCTCCTGGAAGAAATATGGCTTCAGCACTGTTTACATATTTAACAACAATGTACAGTGCTGCAGTTTGAAATATAAGAGAAAATAAAAGTGAAACAATCACATTAGTAAATACTTCAAAGGAAACTGACGGCAAAAAATATTTCAATTAACACAACAATGATATTTGGAACTTACAGTTTCCATGATTTAAAATTCATTACCTTTTCATCTTTTATAAATGACCATAATAAAATAGAGAAAACAGCAGTAACACTTTTTGTCCTATACACTGTGTGTTAGTTATATATGCCTTTCAACTGCACACAGTACAATACTATTAACCCTTTCAGGGTCCAGAGGCCAATTCTCAGAGTGACAGCCAGAGTCCAAGAATTTTCAAAAATCTTTTTTGTTATTTTTTCTTATGAAATGGTACAGAATCTTTTTCTGAAGGTAATAAAGCAAAAAGTACGATATTTGATGGAAAACTGATGAAATTATGCTCTTGCAAATTTTGATGTGTCAGCGATATTTACACATTGGCAATTTTGCCGAATTTGACTCCCATTTTAGGCTGATTACATTATTCCAGTTGACCAAATTCTTAGCTATTTCGCTAGTATTCCCTTTTATTTTATTGATTGAGCACAAGAAATTGCCCAGGTAAACTGTTTCAACTACCCAATAAAGCGATCGGAATTGGTAATTTGCCCAATTTAACACAAAGTTCAAATTATTTGCTTCAAAATAGGGTCCAGAATAAACCATGCAGGCATTCCTGGCACTAAAACTAACATTTCCTCTGTTCATTAGTTATGTTTTCAGGGTTTACAAATGAATTCCATTTTGATTTTTAATTCATATAATGAATTTTTATTTACACCAAAAAATAGAAGATTTACTGTTATGCAATGTTGTAATAATTGTATAAATAATATCAGCATATTCGTGAATGTATATCAGACCCACCAGCTGATGCGTATTAGATTTGTGATGACATTTGTTTACTCTTGAACATCAGCAAAAATTGAACATTTCCGCTACTTTGAGCTCAGTTTCAGCCATTTTCAGTACTAAAACCAATCAAAATCATCCCTATTTCTGTAATATGTATTCCATTCTATGAAATGAGACCAAGAAATCGCAAATACAACTGTAAAAAACAGGAGAAAAAAACACTGCAAAGACGCTCTTTTAACCCCTTCAGGGTCCAAGGCCAAGATCTGAAGTGGTGCTTCCAGTGTCCAAGAAATATTTTTTCTTACAGAATTAAAGAGTATATTTTGTAAAGGTAATAAGACAAAAAAAAAAATTCTGATCAGTACTTACCGAGATACAGTGCCGAGAAGTTTGCCCCAAATGACGTGGTGGTGGCAACAGCGATGATTTCCACATACGCACATTACTTTGTTTACTGTTTTTTGTAGTTTTTCTTTTCTTTTCTAATTTTTTTCTTTTCTACTAACATTTGGGGCCTGAGAGACCAATACTGTATATAATGTATAGATATATAAACTCACTGTATTGAACACAATAACCGCACTAAAGTTATTATCAATTATTATTTACCACTGTTGTTTATTACAATAAACATGCACAAATCTTGTATAATACTAATGTTCTATCATATATTTACATATTTACAATCACTGGACATGGTTTTAGAACTGCTGGAGCTTGTGGAACTCTCTGAAACAAGGCACCATGCACAGAGGTACCTCACATTCCTCACACAAACCGAGTGTTGTTGGTCTTTGTTGCCGTAGTTTTGTTTGTGCACAGCCGATGCATCTCTTCTGAGTTGAAGGAAGCTGTATTACGAAATGATCACCTTCCCTCCTCAAACGCTTGGGTATATCCTGAGGAGTTCGAGGACCTTGTTGTATAGCAGGTGTTGTTACCTGGTACTTCATTATGAGTTGTCTGACAACAGACAAACAAAAATTCACCATACGGTGGTCTGTTGCCAGTCTTCATTTGGTACATATTATATGCATTGAGCATTGAAATGTCCATGAGATGGAAGAAAAGTTTCATGTACCACTTGTAACTTTTACAAGCACAATCAACAAAGCCAATCTGCATGTCACATTTGTCAACCAAGCGCATGTTTTGTGTATAATCAATCACTCACTGGTTTTCGTATACGTTCATTAGTCACTCGATCAACTTTGCCACTGTCTTGCATTCCCTTACGGTGAATGGTGTAACAAGTGACACTCGTTTTCATGCCACCGTAATGCCATGATGTCTTGGCGTAAAACCCGCACTCATCACCCGAGCACCTGCGTTTACCTGGGGGTTTTTTGTTTAAAA
>NW_026484429.1:0-24011 GCF_026875155.1 Cherax quadricarinatus | reverse complement strand
CTTCCCTTCCCTTTAAATTGTTTAAAATACTATGGAAAAAATGCCTTCTCCAGACTGGGGGACTGACCACCTCAAAACTTTAAGGGTGATGGATGATTACATCGTCTTCAAGTATCTTCTGCTTCTATCAAACTTTTCTGTACTTGACTGAAGAAGCCTACTGTGTAGGCGAAACGTTTCATAATAAAGATACCTAACTGTTGCATATGTGTCTTACCTAACAAACTTCAGGGAGACCTCAACAGACCGCGGATACTATCACGTGACTTCTCGATTTCAATCCGAACATATCCATGGTCATGCTAATTAGAAAAAGAGATGAAAGACTGGACACTGAGAACAACTTGGGCGGAGAGAAGCTATAAATATCAGAGAAGGAAAAAGAACTTAGGGGTAAATATAACACCAAACATATCGCCAGAGATACATTTAAACCCTACAGCACCAGCAACATATGCAAAACTAGCAAACTTCATAATAACATTTAGGAACATATACGAAAAACATATATTAGGTCAATCATCGAGTACGCAGCCTCAGCATGAAGCCCACACCTAATCAAGCACGTGATGAAACTCAAAAATGTCCAAAGGTCCAGGGTGGTATCAAAACCCAGAAGATTGTTGTATGAGAAGAGATTGAGAGAACCGAACTTGATGATCTTAGAGAAGGACAAGGGGAGATATGATGACAACATACAAAATCTTGAAAGAGATTAATGAGACAGATAAAGGCAGACTAAATTAAGAGAACCAGGATATAAGGGACACAGGTGAAAGATGAAGATACAGATGAGCCATTGTGATATAAGGAAGTATTTTGGAGGAGGCAGTGGTGGAGGCCAACTCAATTCACAGCTTCAAGAGTGGATATGCCCAGGCCAAAGACCAAGAAGACAGTGATATCGATCAAAACCCTATGGTCACTATCTTGACCACTATGTGCTTAATTGTCCATTTATTCAGGAATATAGAGATAAACAGTATAATAACCTATATGATATGTTAAGATATCTTATTGATGAAAATTAGATACCACATATATTAAGCAAATTTCCTAAATTTGCTTGTAACGGATAAGTGAACTGTACATATAAATCCAGATGTACTCCTGTAAACCCTTTCGGGGCTGGTTCTTAGACCTTTTGTATATCTATACAATCTTACGCTACCGTCCACAGGATGGATATGAGGTGCGCAATAAATTAGCCCATTCGGCGGCAAATCTAAATCTCGATCAAAGTAGTCTATTAGACGGGGCCAGGAGTTAAGTTTCGAGTATACAAACACAACTCGGTTACCTGGAGGTTATTCCGGGGATCAACGCCCCCGCGGCCCGGTCCATGACCAGGCCTCCCGATGGATCAGGGCCTGATCAACTAGGCTGTTACTGCTGGCCGCACGCAGTCCAACGTACGAGCCACAGCCCGGCTGATCCGGCACTGACTTTAGGTATCTGTCCAGCTCTCTCTTGAAGGCAGCCAGGGGTTTATTGGCAATTCCCCTAATGCTTGATGCGAGGCTGTTAAACAGTTTTGGGCCCCGGACACTTATGGTGTTTTCCTTAGTGTACCAATGGCAACCCCTACTTTTTATTGGGGGCATTTTGCATCGCCTGCCCAGTCTTTTACTTTCGTAGGGAGTGATTTCTGTGTGCAGATTTGGGACCATTCCTTCCAAGATTTTCCAAGTGTATATTTGATATATCTCTCCCTCCTGCGTTCCAACGAGTACAAGTCAAGTGCTTCCAAGCGTTCCCAGTAGTTAAGGTGCTTGACAGAACTTATACGTGCAGTAAAGGATCTCTGTACACTCTCTACATCTGCGATTTCACCTGCTTTGAATGGAGATGTTAATGTACAGCAGTATTCCAGCCTAGAGAGAACAAGTGATTTGAAAAGGATCATCATGGGCTTGGCATCTCTCGTTTTGAAAGTTCTCATTATCCATCCTATCATTTTCTTTGCACGTGCGATCGTGGCACTGTTGTGATCCTTGAAAGTGAGATCCTCAGACATTACTACTCCCAGGTCCCTTACATTAGTTTTCCGCTCTATTGTATGGCCGGAGTCAGTAGTATACTCTGTTCTAGTTATTATCTCCTCCAGTTTTCCATAACGGAGTAGTTGGAATTTGTCCTCATTGAACATTATATTGTTTACCGTTGCCCATTGAAAACTCTGTTTATATCTCTTGGAGATTAACCGCGTCCTCAGCAGATGACAGCCTCATGCAGATCCTAGTATCATCCGCAAAGGATGATACGGTGCTGTGATGTATATCTCTGTTTATGTCTGATATGAGGATAAGGAATAAGATGGGGCGCGAGTACTGTGCCTTGTGGAACAGAGCTCTTCACTATGGCAGCCTCCGATTTAACTCTGTTGACCACTACTCTTTGTGTTTGATTTGTTAGGAAGTTGAAGATCCATCTCCCCACTTTCCCAGTTATTCATTTAGCACGTATTTTATGGGCTATTACGCCATGATCGCATTTGTCAAATGCTTTTGCAAAGTCTGTGTATATTACATCTGCATTCTGATTTTCTTCCAGTGCATCCAAGGCCATGTCATAGTGATCCAGTAGTTGTGAGAGGCAGGAGCGACCTGCCCTGAACCCATGTTGCCCTGGATTGTGCAGATTTTGGGAATCCAGGTGATTTGCAATCCTGCTTCTTAGCACTCTTTCAAAGATTTTTATGATGTGGGACGTCAGAGCTATTGGTCTATAGTTCTTAGCTAATGCTTTGCTGCCACCTTTATGGAGTGGGGCTATATCCGTTGTTTTAAGTGACTGTGGAATTTCACCCATGTCCAAGCTCCTCCTCCATAGTGTACTTAGGGCACGCGAGAGGGGTTTCTTGCAGTTCTTAATGAAAACAGAGTTCCACGAGTCTGGGCCCGGGCTGAGTGCATAGGCATGTTGTCAATGGCTTTTTCGAAATCTATCGGAGTTAGGGTAATGTCGGAAATCTGGCATACATTTATGGAGTTTGAGGCTCATTCATGAAGAAATCATTTGGGTCGTCGATCCTCAGACCGATTAGTGGTTCACTAAACACAGAGTCGTACTGGGATTTCAATATTTCACTCATTTCCTTGTTGTCATCTGTGTAAGTCCCATCCTGTCTGAGTAAGGGCCCGATACTAGATGTGGTATTTACCTTGTTTTTGGCATATGAAAAGAAATATTTGGAATTTCTTTCAATTTCACTAATAGCTTTAAGCTCCTCCTGCCTCTCCTGGTTCCTGTAGGAGTCATTTAGCTTAAGTTCGATAGTTTCCACTTCCCTGGTCAGCGCCTCCTTTCGTGTATCAGATGTTCTAGCACTCCTGAGGAGCTCAGTGACTCTTCGTCGTCTTCTGTAGAGGGAGCGTCTTTTTCCTCCAGTTTACTCCTGCTCTTCTTCTTTCTTAGGGGAATATGCCTAGAACATGCTTCGGCTACCAGGAAGTTGATCCTTTCAAGGCACTGGTTTGGATCCATGTCATTTAAGACATCTTCCCAACATGTTTCGTTTAGGACATGGTTTACCTGGTCCCAGTTGATGTTCTTGTTGTTGAAGTTGTATTTTGTGAAGACACATTCACAGGTACATGCATTCTGCTGATCAGGACCCCTATGCATGTACGTCTGGACTTCGATTAGGTTGTGATCGGAATTAGTTGTTTTTGATATTCTTATGTCTCTTATCAGGTCCTCATTATTTGTGAAGATAAGGTCAAGTGTGTTTTCTAGTCTTGTTGGCTCCACTATCTGATGGCTTAAGGTGTGTTTTTCGCAGAGACTTAGTAGCTCATGTGTGTGTGACCTCCGGGGATTTTTTCAGCTATAACATTATTTGCTACATTCTTCCATTTTGTATGCCTTAGGTTGAAATCACCAAGCAGTAAGATGTTTGGGGATGGAGCTGGAAGGTTTTCCAAACAGTAATCAATTTTCAGTAGCTGTTCCTTGAGCTGTTGTGAGGTTGCATCTGGTGCTTGTATACAACCACAATGACTAGGTTTTGGTTCTCGATCTTTATTGATAGAACTTCAACTACCTCATTTGTGGTGTTCAGCAACTCCGTGCAGATAAGGGACTCTTTGACATACAGACCAACCCCCCCTTGTTGCCTGCTTTTTCTGTCGCATCTAAAAAGGTTGTAACCACTTATCCATATTTCACTGTCAAAGTGATCTTTTGTGTGAGTCTCTGTGAAGGCTGCAAACATTGCATTAGACTCCTCTAGAAGTCCACTGATAAAAGGTATTTTGTTGTTGGTGGATGGCTTAAGGCCCTGTATATTAGCAAATATGAACGAGGTTGTATTCTGTGTTTTGTTGGGGGGATTTTGTTATTGGCATCAGTAGTTGTAATTCTGGAGGGCCATGGGTGGCCACTGGCTGCGCCTCCAGTCCAACAAGGCTCCAAGGTGGTGGACTACTTTTGTTATTTCCTTCCATTTTCTTTTTTCGTTTCCTGCCACTAAAAAATCACCTGGAGTTGGGTTGTCATAGCTACTATTGTTTGTCTTGTGGGGTCTGTGCCTCCTGGTCCCTTTTAGATGGTATGCAGGGCACTCGATGTTGTAACACTGCTTCTGGAGGACCGAGGAGTGGCACATTTTTGGGTGAAAGAAAGTACAGGAAGAAGAACGACACACTCCTTTAGACAGGAGGTCGCTACATTTTTGGGATGGTCAAAGTTGCATGTCCCATTTTTTCCCCTGTTATTCCATGCTTACAGATGCCCCAAGCATAATATTTGCACAAATTCACCTTTGGTTGAGAATTGTTGGGAGGTGTGTTGTCAATTTCTGCAGGTTCTGGGACTGCACTATAATCCTCAGTATCCAAGCCAGGGCCACCCCGTCCTGGATTCCATCTACTTTCCCCAGTAGAGGAAGGAGGAGACTCCTCTCCAACGTCTGTACTGTGGGCCACGGTCTTGTGCAATGATGGTTGTATATTTACGGTTTTTAGATGGTGTATATTACTGTTTTTGTGTGGTTTTGGTAGTGTCCCTAGGAGAGTCTGGGCTGGCAGTAAGGCTGGGGGCTGGGTCTGGGTCAGCACTGCTTGCTAGTACAGCTGCTTGCTAGTTAAGTCACAGTCACTAGCACAGTCTCTCTTAATTCCCACAATGACGAAATAGATCCTACTAATAAATTTCCATGCGGCTAAAATTCTCACTTCATGGTAATCCTAAGCTGCATCACTCTGGGTGACAGGACAGCGGCGAGAGTCTTATTAGACTGATGCAAACTTAGTACTTCCACCGAAGCCACACCTCCAGTATTAGCGTCAGGATTCATTGTTGGTGAGCACCACAGCACTAGCAGTCACTGTGAGCACCACAGCACCCGCAGTCACTGTGAGAGAGCACCACAGCACCGTTTTGTTTGGTTGTCTCTAATGCAAGCATAATTCCCTAATAGAATCTGCGGGCGCTGAACTCCAAATCCTGGTCCAAGTCACCTTTCCATCGAATGATGATGTGCGTGTTTTTAATTACCCCTTCTGCTTGGGGTTTGGAGCACCGCTCTTAACGATGTCTGCTTCATAAAATTCCATTGATTGCTTGATTACCGTCACTTATTTCTGTCGTTTTTTACTCACTGTGTATGGAGTCAGGTGTACTATATCGTGATCTAAATCGCGCCGCGTATTTGCTACTTTTCAATGGGAAAATATGTAGTGACGTTTCTGTGACTCTTTTGGGGTCTTCAATTTCTGCGAGTTCTTTCGTCCAAAACTATTTACTTTTAAAGAAATATGATATTCCTTATTTTTCCTTTCTATGCCTTTGAATATTCTGGATGTTGTGGCATTGTCTTGCTTCTAGTTATGTTCATTATTTTAACTGTCTTTTTTATTTTTTTTTGCCATCATCTGAGCGAAGTTAATTTCCGTGGTTTCATCTGTCGATTTTTCTAATACTCGTTTCATTCTTGTATCAACTCTTGCAATCCATCAAATAATCTTTCGTGGAAGTCTTTTATAGTTTTTCAATCCACCATTCTCAATACTTTCTATACCTTCCTTCAGTTGTTTGAAACTGGATCTAGTCTTTCTTGCAAAATCCTCATTACAAAATTCCTTCATCTTGCACGTGGCCTTATTAACCTTGTCTGTTATGGCCCCCCTTTAGTTTTCTCTTCTTACCCCCACTGCCTCACTCACCCCTAAATTACTGATTAACATCTTCACCAGGAGTGACAAGTAGCTCGGTAGTAAGGTAGCACAATTATAAACCCTAATTTTTAAAGGGGTAAGAACTATAAGCCCCGCGGAAGGCCCCGGTCACATGACAAAAGCTCCAACCCGCGGGTTCATCATATGACTGACCCGCGCCCCTCAAGGGAGGTTCCTTGATGCCGGTGAGGGGCTCTTTGATCTAGGGAATTGGGTCTTGCTCCGGCTCCCTGAATTGAATCTGAATACCTTCCATCCCCCCACATGCGCTGTATAAACCTAGGGGTTTAGCGCTCCCCCCATAATTATAATAATAATAATAATATAATATGACCCACGTCAGGGAAAAACTTGGCCTTGGAGCGCCAAAACGATAACAGGTAACGCAATTCACTGCCTGACTGCTGTTGGAGCGCGGTTGTGCTCTGCACCCCTCTGCTGTTTTCCCGGTGAGCTTTCATAGCAAAAACATGGGGCTGAGTGTGCGGGGTAGAGTGAATACTGTCGGCGTTTTAGCTGCTTCGTGGGGCGATTTCCCCCTCTGCGGCACAAGTGTTGCTTCCGACAAATCATAAGATAGACGTACGGAATACAAGATGACGAGGTTATATGGTGTAGCCCTGAAGGGGCCTATAGATCTTTGTTAATTTTAAATTCGACAGCTGTGTATGAGTCGTTGGTGACAAAATTCCAGCATGTGAGTCTAGATGAAACCCGGCTGTAAGAGTGCGTCTCATAAACTCTCTCGCCACTATACGTGGGCGAAGTTGCACAACGTCCCCTTCGAGGCTGACGAGGCGGACATAAGGAACGTGTTTGAGGCGTTTGGTACCGTGCATCTGCAACCCAAGGCAAGTGGGGGGCAGGTGCATGCATGGGACGTCCAGAGGGTACTTTTCTCCCTCAAAATGACTGAGGCATCCGATCCTGTCCTACGTTTTTGATGAAAGAGTTCCGGACCCAGATTCTTGTTTTCTTATGCTGGGCAGCGACGTACGACTGCAGGCTGTGTGGGGAGTACGATCATATGGCGGCGACGTGTGTGCAACAGAGGAGGGGGATGGCGCCCGAACTGGTGGACCACCATTACAGGTGTGGATGCCGTCGTGGAGAGTCCCACGGGCAAACCAAAGGGGGTGGCCCTCTATGGAGTGATATTGTTGAAGATTCATTGTGGTGAATGATGGGCGAGCCATAAGTTTTTGTTGAGCCAGAAATGGCCACTTAGCCAGTGATGGGGGAGGGAAATGCTAGTCCAGCAGGAGGTGATAGTACTTGGAGGAAGAGCTGACGGTTTTTGAAAACTTTAACTCCATCTGGGGAGGATGCGTCCTTGTCCGGGAGACAGTCCCTGAGTTGCAAGGAGTGTAGGGACGTGCAAAGGAAGGAAGGAGGAGATCAGCAGGCACAGAGAGGAGTCACCGTGCTCTGTGCAACATGAAACAGTGGAGGTTGAAGTTCACTGTGAGGAATCATTGGAAGACTGCATGGCGGTGGAGGGCGTCACAAGGAAGAGAGCGGTGGCATCAGACTCAGATGACGCCCTTTGACACCGCGCAGAGGTCTGGGAGGAAAGATGAATATTCTCGAGGTAGCCAGATAAAAGGCATCGAAAGAAGGGGGGTGGGGTGGATGGTGCAAAATCATGTGTTGACCCTGGGGCAGGAGGCCCTGGGAAGATTGAGAGGAGGAAGGGTTGGAAACTTTAGGAAGGCCTTAGGTTATGACTGTGAATGTGAATGGACTGTGTAATAGTGAAGAGGGGAATGTTTTCCTATGCTCCTATGTAAATATAGAGTGGATGTCGTATTTCTACAGGAGCATAATTTCAGGGAGGGAAGAGTGCTAGAGGTGGCGGGGTTTAAGGTTCTGACTCTGCCATCTGCATGTTTGAAAGGTGGTGTGGGTTTATTGATAAAGGAGGCGAGCCCGTTTGTGTTGATACGAAGTGAGGGGGGAGGGGGGGAGGGTGTTGTGTGTGGATGGGTGGTGGATGGGGCAGAGGGTAACCTTTGTAAGTGTGTATGTGCCAGCGGAAAACGATATGAAAGTAAAAGAGGGATTATGTGTGTGATGATCTAGTTTTTGCCTTACATGGTTTACCTGCAGTGGCCATCGGTGGGGACTGGAATTGTGTAATTAGGAGAGCTGATGTGGAACCACAAGGGGCGGGGCACATGTTGGCAACCTTACGAAATCTCTTGGTGGATGTTCAACTGAACATCCACCAAGAGAGCTTTTTCAGATCATCGGGCGGTAGTGGCAGAGGTGGAGTGGGAGTCATTAGCTATATCTCTAGGGATACTGGAAGTTATATACGAGTGTGTTAGAAGATGAGGAGGGGTTGGAGGGTTTTACAGCACTGTGGGAGGGGTTAAGTGAGGAGGTAAAAGGGGTAGAGGATGTGGTGACGTGGTGGGATGGTGTGGCTAAGGAACTGATTCAGCATTATTATGTGCGGGAAGGGAAGTGGATCAATTCTTTAAAATATGGGCTCATTAACTATTTGGAGGACAGGTTAAGGGGTTGTTATGTAAGGGAGCAGTGGAGGGTACCTATCCTATGGACGACATATGGTAATTAAGGAGAGGCTGCGGGAAATCCAGGACGAGAGGTTCCAAGTGGTGAGAGTAATGGTGGGGGTGAGGAGCTGTTATGGGGTGATAAGCTGTCGTTGTGTGTATTGGGTAGGCAAAAACGTCAGCAGGCAACAGCTATTCCATGGTGGAGGTTCATGAGTCGGTGGGTGGGTATAGGGTGGGTCAGGTTATACAAACTACAGATAGGATGGGTTGTTTGCGGATAAGTGGTATGAGCAGTATTGGCAAGAGGAAGAGGTAGGAACTGGGGATTTAGAACAGGTGTGTGGAAGTGTGACATGTCGGTTGGGAAACAGCGATAGGGAAGCACTGGGTGGGGAAATAACTGAGGAGGAAATATGCAGAGCTTTAAGTGAAATGCGTAAGGGCCAAAGCGCTGCGAATCGATGGACTACCGGCAGAGTTTAATCAACAGCATTGGGAGCTAATGAGGGGGTTTTTTGGTAAGGTTATTAAATTTGATGAAGGAGAGGGGCAAGTTGGGAGAAAAGCAGGCAACAGCTGTAGTAGTCTTGGTACTGAAGGGTAAGGGACAGCATACGCTTAGGGACTACCGGGCAATATCGTTGTTATGAGCGAATTATAAGTTGTTTGTTAAGACTTTAGGAAATAGGTTTGAGTGTGTATAGGGCAGGTTGTATCGGAACTCAGTTTGGGTTGCCAGGTAGGTCTATGGGGGAGGGGCATGGGTTACTATGGGATTTCGTGGAAGAAAAAGGGGGGAAAGGGGGGGAGGCTTGGTTGCTCTAGACTGGCAAGAAGTATATGATAGAGTGGAGCGAGAAGCATTGAGAGCCTATCCTTAGGAGACAGGGTTTTGGGAAGAAATAGTGGATGGGTGGATGCGTTATATCGTGGGGCAATGGCGAGGATACAGATTAATGGAAGATTGGGGGGGAGGATTGTAATGGGTAGGGACTTAGACAGGGGTGTCTTATGTCACAGCTTTTGTTTACGTGCATACAGGACCCCTTTTATAGAATGGTGGAGCAGCAATGGGCATTAGTGAGGGGAAGGGAGGGGAGTTGGGAGGGTTTGGCCAGTTCTAATAGGGTATGTAGATGATACTACTGTTCTGGCTAGGGAGGGGATGCCAATGGACACCTTAGATGGGGTTGTCAACACGTTCGCAGGTGCAACTGGTATGAGAGTGAATTCAGGGAAGTCCAGGGTCATGGGGTTGGGAGTTTGGGGTGGGGAGGGTTGAGTGGGGTAGTGTAGTTGTGACGAAGTGGGCGACTTCGTTAAAAATTTGTGGTCTTATCTATGCAGATGATCTGGATGTTGCATGTGTGGAAAACTCGGTTAGGTTGGTAGACAGGATTCTGGGTCACTTGGGAGCAATGCGGCCTTATCATTTTACCCTTGTACAGCGTGCCATTGTTATTAACATCTTATTGTAAAGCAAGGTTTGGCACGTGGCAGCCGTTGTTCCCTTAAACTGGGACGGCAATTGCAAAAATACTTAGACAGGTTTTTAAATTCTTGTGGGGTTCGGGCTGTGATTGGCTTAAAAGGGATGTGGTAATGTTACCTGTGCGTCAGGGGGGTTGGGTTTTTAAAGGAATTTAAAGCGGAGGGTCAAATGTATCTTCATTAAGAGGGAGGTGATGAGGGATTGTGTGGGTGGGGGGGGGTTTGGTCAAGATACACAGTAGATTGAAACGTGTATTCTGGAGTAGAGTTGCATGAGTGGTGAAACTATTTTGAGGGCTCTGGTGTTGGTAAGGGATCTGGGGGAAGGTTAAAATAAGTGGCTGTGTAGGATGTTAGTGGGGAGAGTAGTGGCATCGGTGGGGGGGATTTTCCCTATGTATGACGGGGGGAAGTATATTGGGAAGGTTCAGTAGGTTAAGGTTACCCCCCGTGGGCGTGAGGTGTGTATCTTTTTTTTGCATGGGATTTTACGGTCGGGGGGTTTTTTTGGATAGGACGGGTGGTTGAGGGGAAGGGTCTGGGGAAATATGTAAAGGGGGAGGATTCTGGTTCCCGTAGTGTTTTTTTGTGGGGGATGGGGGAGTGTCAGGGGTTGGTTGGCAGGGTGCTGCTAGGATAAGAGGTAAAAGCATTTCTGTTCTGCGGGCATCAAGTCTTGACGTGGGGATAGGTGAGAGTTTATTAGGGCTTTGAGTACTTTAATGGTAGGTATATATAATGCGTGGGGAATGGGGGGAAAGGGGTCAGTGAGATGAAGAGGGGGGTTTTGGCGGTTACGTTTTTTATAAAACTTTTGTGCCTTAACGAAAAATTTTTATGGGGAAGGGGGGAGCGGGCTTTTCAGGGGGGATATAGAGAACTTACGAAAGGGGGTTTTATTAAATTTGAAATTCAGGGGAGGGGCAGGGAAAGGGGATGGTAAATGCTAATGTAGGAGGGGATGTCAGGGGTAGAAAGGGTCGTCTCCCTTTGGGGTTGGTATTGACAAGAATTGTGCGACTTTAGTGTGGGAGGAGTTGGAATAATTAACGGGCGAGTGTTTTGAACCCGTTCTAGGGTGTGCAATCACATACAAGTTGTGGTTGTCGCGCCTGTGTGCGCCTTAGACCGTGATGTATTAGGATTGGTTTTAACTTCATTAGGCAATGTTCTGGACTTGTTAAGCACAGAAGGTTCTTACCCTGGTTTACGTGTCAAGTGTATGACTTGGCCTTTTTCCCTTATGAAATAATTTTTTTAATTGAAAATGAGTCTTTGGTGTTACGTTTCACCAATCTTAAAAATTTACCCTTGTTTATTCATATATGTCAAGTTAGGATGTTAAGTTAACATGTTGGTGAAAACGATATATTCATTTCGGGGTGAGGGGGGTAATTAATGTGAAATGAGTTTAAGTCATTCCGGTAATACCAACTTCTTTGGTAGTTGTATACGTGGTTTGAAATGTAATATTTCACATTGTGTTAGTATTATTTAAGGTTTTGTGACTTTTTAGATATTTAGCATCGCTTGTATTGTAGCAGTTTTTTATATTATGTGGAAATTTTTGGGTTTAATTGGTAAATAAACATGACTGGGTCCCTTTAAAGCCTGTTGAACTCATTGTTACAGTGTTCTAGTGATATTAATCTTTTGCATGTATTTATCGCCGGGTTGAGGTTTTTTCACTATGTTTGGGTATGTCTGTCTTCAAATATGTCATAAACGTTTTCGTTTATGGTTTTCTGATTTGGTTTTCCTGTATCCCCAGTGATTTAAGACTTTTTTTAAAATATTTTTGCTTAATGAAATTCAGGTTTTTCTTTTGGGTGGTGGTGGGGGGGGGGGGGGAAGTGATAAATTTCAAGTCACTATCGGTAAAAACCCTTTTTATGAAAATGGATGTCGAATGTTGCTGTGAGAGTGTAAGACCACTGTATGTATGGGGTGTTGAAAATGTAATACCACTGTAAAAGTATGGTGTGGATATTACGTGTTTAGGGTCATTTTGGATTCTTGTGTATTAATCTGTTCTGTGTATTTATACCACCTTGTATTTGCATTGTTTTAAATAAAATAATAAAAAAAAGATAACAGGTAACGATGTTAACTAATTACTGTGGTGCGGTTCTCGAGAAAAGGACAGCTTGAAAGAATGGCGAGGGCAAGCAAAAGGAGAGATTATGAGAGATTTTATCAACAAATTCTTCTCCTGAGCCATATGGTATTTTAAGATGACAAATGAGTGCATTCGACTCATTTAATTAGAAGATTTACACATAAAATAATTGAATTGTAGGTGTATTATAAAGCAGTGCAACGTAATCTCTTATGTCACATGACTTGTTGACGACGATTAGATGAAATATAGGGCTATTACATCTCCCATTATTCTGTTTCCCGCTTTCTGTACACTGGGAGGCCCTCTGCTACTTTACCCCAAAGGGGAAGATGGGTTTTCGACATGACCAATGCCTCATTTTGTGAGAGGCTGGCTGATGTCGCCACGCAAACTCACTCCGAGAAAACTTGCCCTTATTTCTTTTGTTGCTAGTCTTGCAATAATAATATATATATATATATATATATATATATATATATATATATATATATATAAAATATATATATATATATATTTTTGTTACACCCTTTTTGTTCATTTTCTTCTTACACAATGGTATACTATTACATGTTATTTTTGCTATTTCACTTAATATTATATTCAGGAGTAATTCCATTAGTAGCTAAAATGGATTTACTCGACTTTAAAATTTTATCTGGTCGTATTACTTAGGTTTGTATTTGGGTTTAGGTCATTTAATTAGTGTCAACTGCTGGTGACCTGGCCAAGCATCAGTGGGTTTGTTTTGAGCTGCTCGACCCCTGCTCCAACCGAGGCAAAGTGGGCGGGTTTTAAAGCCTCACAGAGTTCAGTTCTTACCTTCCTCACCTCTCGTGAGGGAAGCTCCCTGATTCCTGGATTTAAACTTCTGGTCCCACCGAGGTTCCTAGTGACCCTCCAGTACCTCGGACGGTATCTGACAGAAACGTCTCGGACGAAGTGTGTTTTTGCTGGTTTTGGAGTGCTGGTGATTGTCCCTAGCTCTGCTAGGAGTGAATTTAAGCAGTATTGGTTCAAAGAGGATGGTGAAAAAGTCATGGGAGACAGACTCACCTCAAAATTCCTTTAAGTGTAAAATATTCCTAATCTCACTTAGTATATTATGCAAGTTGAATAAGGGTGAATTATTATTGAAGTGTTACATCTTCTGTCTCATTTGGATTGAGTTAAGTAAAGTGTTATTATGTGAAGAGAAGGTGTTATGATACTAGAGCCGTTCAGTACTATAATCAAGATAATACTGTATATTATCTTTTAAGTGAACTTAAGTGTAAATTTCATGAGTACTCTGTTTTATGGTGCGACCTTTTTAAAGTTAATATAAAACTCTTCTATGGTTTATTAAGAAACTTAATAAAAAACCGGAAAGAAACATTGTGATTGTTTACTACTGAACCCTTGAATGATTTCATCTAGAACAGGATATTCAATCCTGTTTATTTGTTGCAAGAAAGGGCTAAACAGGCTTAAGTAGTGGCCCTGTAAGCAAAAAGTGGGGGCTCGTCCGCGAGTTGATCCAAGGTGCTGGAGGAAATATCAGCCCTATCCCATGAAAGTGAGCTGCTGTTCAGGTACCCATAAAATTAACTATGGAGGCTCAAATGCAACAGTTAATATGTGAGTTAACCTTGGAGGATTTGAAGTCTTTAAAACTTCAGAAGTGCTGGCAAATTGCCGTATGCCTAGGAGTGAAGTACAACAAATAGTGCTGGCAAATTGCCGTATGCCTAGGAGTGAAGTACAACAAATATTACACCGCCGAGACCACTCGATCTATTTTGAGAAACATGCTGTTTCCGGAACAAGGGGAGGTGGATGACATTGACGATACTGATGAGGCAAGTCTAATATCTCAATTTGAACACTTGGACCGACCGCTTGGAGAACAAGGACTTGATCTTGGTGGCCTTCCAACTTCCCTACCCTCTAGTGATGTGGATGAGCCAGAATCAAAGGGAGCTGCTGGTGAGTGGACATCTCTGGGAGAGGTGCCTGAAATTGGGGCATCTAATCACCCAGTTTCTGACCCTGGTTCACAAGAAGCACCCAGCGCAGGTGCTCGACCCAAGGAAAGACGGGGAAACTTGTATCCTCCAACTCTTCCACTACCGATTGGGCCCATATCACAGAGCCAGTTCGAAAGAATGGAGCGCCTTATTACTTTACAAATGGCCCGAATAGAAGCCCAAAGGAAGCTGAATGCAGAAGAGTTCGAGAGGGACACCATACTCTACGAACGTCAGCGGCAAAGGGAAGGAGTTGTGAGGCCCGAGGCCCCCAGAAATATTTTCGACATTCATAAAGCAGCATCTTTGGTACCCAAGTTTTGCGAGTCTGATCTGGACACGTACTTTGATACGTTCGAAAATCAGGCTCGAGCTATGCAGTGGCCCCAAAAATTCTGGGCTGTCTTGTTACATACGATGCTGACTGGTAAAGCTCGAGAATGTACCACGGCTTTGCCTTACGAAAAGTACATACAATATGACTCCGTCAAAAAGGTCATACTGGAGACCTATATCTACCCCCTTTGACCCTACCAGCAAGCCTTCCATACTCTGCAAAGGTTACCAGGGCAAACTTGGTTGGACTTCGCCAGGCAGAAGAAGGTAGCTTTCGAGAGGTGGCAAAGAGCCTCACAAAGCAACACTGTAAGCAGCTTAACCCAATTAATACTACAAGAGGACTTCTATAATTCTATATCTGGGGATCTGCGGAAGTTCCTGATCGACCGTCCAACACCTGATGTGATGGAGACCGCTGCACTGGCCGATCGCTACGAGATCTCCAGCCAGCTGATCCGTGATAGAAATCCAGAGAGGAAGCAGTAAAAATTGGGCTAGAAGGTTCGACCATTAAGTCAAGAACAGAACCTCGCCAAAAGTTTCCTTCAAAAAGCAGGTGACCTCTAAAACCCCTGGATAAGCCATGTAATGGTGACCGGTTTCAACTACGACGAACCGGGAGGTGTAAAAGCCAGGAAGACTTGTCCTGTTCATATTGCCAAAAGGGAGGTCATGTGAAAAACCCAAATGTTATCAGCTGGAAAGGGACAGGAAATATAAGTACCCGAGAAGGTGCTCCTGGCAGATGGTGTCTTCAGTAGCCACACGCAGAGATGTTTACAGGCGGATCTAGAGCCGGCAGGACCGAAGACTGCTTCACTGAGATGACCTGAGACGAGGGCCATCTCAGGGCAAGAAATTGAAAGGCAATGAGCCCATATTTTTTCAAAAGGAAAAGCTGGTATTGACGAGGGCCAAGTGGGCCGGTTTAAAACCTATAGGGATACGGGGAGTTACTTGACATTGTTTAAAAAGGGAATCCTCTCTTTGTCTGACCGCACTTATACGAAGTAGATGCACTTCTGGAGGCTTTTTAGGAGCCTTTTTCTAGAGTTCCCCTCCATAGGATAACCTAGACCTGGGTTGCTATAAAGGATATGCGACTGTCGTATATCAGATGAAGGATTTCCTATTAAGTCTGCTGACCTACTGATAGGAAATGACCTAACTGCGAAAGAATCAAGAAGAACCTCTGGTGATAAAAAATACCTCGGGAGGGGATTACGTGATTAAAGGTCATAGGAAGGACCTATCATTATTTCGCTGGGAGTTGTCACTAGGTCCATGGCAACGACCAGGTTACCTCCTGAATCAACAGAGGAAGAAGGGACAAAGCTGATCTGGGTTTGGAACCTACTGTTTAGTGCGACCCACTGCCCAAGGATGCGACGTCTGTGTCTGGCAGGGCTAGACTCAATTTCAGATTCTTTAGGTGCTAAAAAGTTTAGACCTGAAGATCTAATCCAAGCACAGATGGAAGACCCCTCGTTGGAGAAAGTAAGAAAGCTGTTGATAACGGAAGAAGAGGCCGAGAAACTAGAGGACTGTGTTTATTCTAGTAGCGGTATACTTATGAAGAAATCCACCAGAAGACATGCTCTAGGGGCACCTTTGGCCAAGGCCAAGCATGTATTAATCCTGCCTAGGATTTATTGTGAGCTTGCATTGAAGGTCGCCCATAATAGTCCCAAAGGGAGGAAAATTTTGGGGTTAAGGAAAACAATGGTAAAGTTGTCAAAATACTTTTTTTGGCCTAGAAGCGGGAAAACCGTGGTGGAACATCTTCGCAGTTGCTGGGTCTGTCAGACCATCGGTAAACCTGATCATACCCCGCCTCCAGCTCCCCTCTGTCCTATCACCTCAGATGGCGAGCCTTTTTCCCGTTTAATCATCGATTGCGTAGGTCCACTCCCCAGGACCAAGGCAGGGAATCAGTACCTATTCACTATAATGGATTCTGCCACCCCCTTAACCCCGAGGCCATCCCCATGAGGAAAATAAATGCTCGCGCAATAGTCCGCGCTTTAATAAAGTTTTTCTCACAGGTAGGGCTGCCTCGTGAGATCCAGTCTGATCAAGGATCAAACTTCACTTCAAAATCTTCAAGGAGGCCATGTCACGCCTTGGTGTAAATCTATCCTCGCTACGAGCATAGGCCCCAGTCCCAAGGAGCATTGGAAAGGTTTCATCAAACATTGAAGGTGATGATGCGTTCCTACTGTGAACAATTCAGTAAAGACTGGGACAAGGGCATTCCTTTCCTTCTCCTGGCCGTAAGGGAAAGCGAGCATGAAAGTCTAGGGTATAGCCCTTTTGAGTTGATATATAGTTATACGGTACGTGGACCCCTCGCAGTATTGAAAGATGTATGGACCGGAAGATGTACTCCGTCAGTTCAGGTATGCCCGGCTTTGATGCAGGAACACCTCACTTTCACTAGGAACTTAGCTGCAGAGAACTTGAAGAAAGCCCAGGCTAAAATGAAACTACGACATGATGAACATGCGGCCTCTCCCCTCTTTCAACATCGGAGATAAAGTTTTTGGCTCAAAAATTCATGCCGGACATGCAATGAAACCAAGATATGAAGGACCTTTGGAAGTCATTAAAAAAACTGAGTGAAGTGAATTACCTGGTTCGTACCCCAGGGAAAAGAAAAACCATACATACCATGTAACCAATTGAAGAAATATTATGGAGGGGTTAGCCCCGACTGCGCCATTCTTCTAGAGTCCCAGCAAGAAGCAGAGATTTGGAGGACTGCTCCAAAAGGGAAAAGAAGTCCGTTTTAGAAACACTCAAGTTCTACGATCCCTGACGATTTTTTAAAGGTCTGGCTTGTGACCGAGCCAAAGAAGTGAAAAATGTGATTTTGAAGTACCCATCATTGTTTGGGATATACCTAAGCGTTGCACGTTGGGGACACACGACGTGATGTTCCCAAAGGGGCTGCACCCATCAAGCAGTCCCCTTATCATTTAAGCCCTATTAAACACCAAGCTCTAAAGGAGGAAATCGACTTTTTGCTGACCCATGGACTAATTGAACGAAGCAAAAGCCCATGGGCCCTCACCTTGTGTGTTAGTCCCAAAGTCAGATGGAACCTATCGTATGTGTACGGATTATAGAAAGGTGAATTCCGTCACAGTTCCTGATGGTTACCCTTTGCTAGGGTAGATGATTTAATCGATATGGTTGCCGGAGCCAAGTATGTGAGCCGGGTGGACTTACTGCGAGGCTACTATCAAGTGCCCCTGACGGGGCCGAGCTCAGGACATATCAGCGTTTACAGTGCATGGAGGCTTGTTCAACTACTTGGTTACCCCATTCGGTTGTGCAAAAGCAGCATCTACGTTCCAGCGACTTAAAGAATGACCTTACTTATAACCTTGAGGGGGTTGAAGCCTACCTCGACGACCTAGTAGTCTTTAGTGACGAGTGGAGTTCACATTTATCCGTCTGGAGGCTCTTTTTAAGAAATTAGATGCTTATAATTTTACCATCAATTTAGCCAAATGCAAATTTGGACAAGCAATGATTTAAATATTTGGGCTTCAATATAGGTCAGAGGACGGTGGCACCCATCAGTGCAAAAGTGAGAGCCATTGCAGACTTTCCTATACCAAGAGACAGAAAAGGGGTGCAAGATTTTTGGGAATGGCTGGGTATTATAGACGATTCTGCCCTAACTTTTCACACATAGCCCCCCCCTTTTCGCGCTAACTAGTTCTAAAAATTAAATTTGCTTGGTCTGAGGAATGTAATATGGCTTTTAATAGGTTAAAGCGATTTTTTGAACTCCTCTCCAGTATTGAAAAGCCCTGATTTTAACTTTCCCTTCCTGTTACATATAGATGCCAGCAGTTATGCTGTTGGATCAGTACTACTGCCAGGGCCTCCCCCTCCTTTGATATTCTACATCCGATATGTTATTATTCCTCCACCTTAAAGCCACACCAAAAGAATTATGCAACCGTAGAAAAAGAAGCTCTAGCCCTGGTTATTTTCTCTCGAGCATTTTGAAGTTTACTTGGGAACATCACCTCATCAGATTACAGTATACTCAGATCACAACCCTTTGACATTCATTAATACCATGAAGGCTAAGAATGCCAAATACAGAGGTGGGGCCCCCTTTGAATTCAAACCCCTTTTTCTATTAAAATCCTACACATAAAGGGCAAACATAATGTAATTGCGGATGCTTTGTCCCGCCCTTAAACCAGTTGCACCAATATGCCCCTGTTCTAACTTACGCCTAATATTTTTCCCTTTTTTTTCCTACAGTTATGTTTAATGAGTGGTACTGTTTACAGTTTAGTTATGGAGGATGAAGCTTGGAGGGCCAGTTGCTGTGTCCTTACATTTTACTTGAGAGACAGCATTCGTGTCACCCAAGGCCAAGAGAGAACCCAATTCTGTTGAGGCAGATGTCTGTCGTCTCAACAATATCCTCCTTGAATACCTTCAGAACACATGAAGATTGTCTGGGACGAATTGGCAGTGAAATGTATATCAGTCTTGCTGTATGGGTATTTCAGTTTTCTACTGAATGTAAAAGATTCAGGATTATTTTTGTCCTATTGTCAGTGCGACATTTGGTCGTGTGGAGGGGATGTTACACCCTTTTGTTCATTTTCTTATTATTATCACAATGGTATACTATTACATGTTATTTTTGCTATTTCACTTAAAATTAATTCAGGAGTAATTCCATTATTTGCTAAAATGGATTTTACTCGACTTTATAATATTATCTGGTCGTATTACTTAGCTTTGCATTTAGGTAGGTCATTTAATTAGTGTCAACTGCTGGTGACCTGGCCAAGCATCAGTAGGTGTTTTGAGCTGCTCGACCCCTGCTCCAACCCAGGCAAAGTGGGGTGGGAAAGCCTCACAGAGTTCAGTTCTTACCTTCCTCACTTCTCGTGAGGGAAGCTCCCCGATTCCTGGATTTAAACTTCTGGTCCCACATGAGGTTCCCTAGTGACCTCCAGTACCTCGGACGGTATCTGACAGAAACGTCTCGGACGAAGTGTTGTTTTCTGTTTTGGAGACGCTGGTGATTGTCCCTAGCTCTGCTAGGAGTGAATTTAAGCAGTATTGGTTCAAAGAGGATGGTGAAAAAGTCATGGGAGACAGATTCGCCTCAAAATTCCTTTAATGTAAAATATTCCTAATCTCACTTAGTTATTATGCAAGTTGAATAAGAGTGAATTATTATTGAAGTGTTACAAACTTCTGTTTCATTTGGATTGAGTTAAGTAAAGTGTTATTATGTGAAGAGAAGGTGTTATGATACTAGAGCCGTTCAGTACTATAATCAAGATAATACTGTGTATTATCTTTTAAGTGAACTTAAGTGTAAAATTTCATGAGTACTCTGTTTCATGATGCGACCTTTTAAAGTTTAAAATAAAACTCTTCTATGGTTTTAAGAAACTTAATAAAAAACCGGAAAGAAACATTGTGATTGTTTACTACTGAACCCTTGAATGATTTCATCTAGAACAGGATTTCAATCCTGTTTATTTGTTGCAACAAAGGGCTAAAAAAGGCTTAAGTAGTGACCCTTTTTTATTAAATTAATATATATATATATATATATATATATATATATATGCAAAACAACCACTGTGAAAGAATAGAGAAATTCCAAGCGCTTTTGTGACTACTCACATTCCTTGATAATGTGAGTAGTCACGAAAGCGCTTGGAAAATTTTTCTATTCCCTTTTACAGTGGTTGTTTTGCATATATAATATATATATATATATATATATATATATTATATATATATATATATATAATTATATATATATATAAAATTAAAATATTATACATATATAGGTAGTAGGTTGGTAGACAGCAACCACCCAGGGAATACTACCGTCCTGCCAAAATGACTGTGAAACAGAAACCTGTAACTGTTTTGCATGATGGTTTGGATTGCTGGTTTCTTTTTCTGTCTCATAAACACGCTAGATAACAGGGATTTTCTTGCTACTCCTACTTACAAATTTGGTCCACTTCACAGACAAAGCACATGCATATACATATACATACATCTAGGTTTTTCTCCTTTTTCTAAATAGCTCTTGTTCCTCTTTATTTCTTCTATTGTCCATGGGGAAGTGGAAAAGAATCTTTCCTCGTAAGCCATGCGTGCCCGTATGAGGCGACCAAAAATGCCGGGAGCCATGGGCTAGTAACCCCTTCTCCTGTAGACATTTACTAAAAAGAGAAGAAGAAAAACTTTATAAAACTGGGATGCTTAAATGTGCGTGGATGTAGTGCGGATGACAAGAAACAGATGATTGCTGATGTTATGAATGAAAGAGTTGGATGTCCTGGCCCTAAGCGAAACAAAGCTGAAGGGGGTAGGGGAGTTTCGGTGGGGGGAAATAAATGGGATTAAATCTGGAGTATCTGAGAGAGTTAGACAAAAAGGGGGTAGCAGTAATGTTGAATGATCAGTTATGGAAGGAGAAAAGAGAATATGAATGTGTAAATGCAAGAATTATGTGGATTAAAGTAAAGGTTGGATGCAAGAAGTGGGTCATAATAAGCGTGTATGCACCTGTAGAAGAGAAGAATGCAGAGGAGAGAGAGAGATTTTGGGAGATGTTAAGTGAATGTATAGGAGCCTTTGAACCAAGTGAGAGAGTAATTGTGGTAGGGGACCTGAATACTAAAGTAGGAGAAACTTTCAGAGAGGGTGTGGTAGGTAAGTTTGGGGTGCCATGTGTAAATGATAATGGGAGCCCTTTGATTGAACTTTGTATAGAAAGGGGTTTAGTTATAGGTAATACATATTTTAAGAAAAAGAGGATAAATAAGTATACAAGATATGATGTAGGGCGAAATGACAATAGTTTGTTGGATTATGTATTGGTAGATAAAAGACTGTTGAGTAGACTTCAGGATGTACATGTTTATAGAGGGGCCACAGATATATCAGATCACTTTCTAGTTGTAGCTACACTGAGAGTAAAAGGTAGATGGGATACAAGGAGAATAGAAGCATCAGGGAAGAGAGAGGTGAAGGTTTATAAACTAAAAAGAGGAGGCAGTTAGGGTAAGATATAAACAGCTATTGGAGGATAGATGGGCTAATGAGAGCATAGGCAATGGGGTCGAAGAGGTATGGGGAACGTTTAAAAATGTAGTGTTAGTGTTCAGCAGAAGTTTGTGGTTACAGGAAAGTGGGTGATGGAGGGAAGAGGAGCGATTGGTGGAATGATGATGTGAAGAGAGTAGTAAGGGAGAAAAAGTAAGCATATGAGAAGTTTTTACAAAGTAGAAGTGATGCAAGGAAGGAAGAGTATATGGAGAAAAAGAGAGAGGTTAAGAGAGTGGTGAAGCAATGTAAAAAGAGAGCAAATGAGAGAGTGGGTGAGATGTTATCAACAAATTTTGTTGAAAATAAGAAAAAGTTTAGGAGTGAGATTAACAAGTTAAGAAAGCCTAGAGAACAAATGATTTGTCAGTTAAAATAGAGAGTGAGAGTTATTAAATGGAGAGTTAGAGGTATTGGGAAGATGGAGGGAATATTTTGAGGAATTGTTAAATGTTGATGAAGATAGGGAAGCTGTGATTTCGTGTATAGGGCAAGGAGAGAACAAACATCTTGTAGGAGTGAGGAAGAGCCACTTGTGAGTGTGGGGGAAGTTTCGTGAGGCAGTAGGTAAAATGAAAGGGGGGTAAGGCACCCGGGATTGATGGGATAAAGATAGAAATGTTAAAAGCGGGTGGGGATATAGTTTTGGAGTGGTTGGTGAAATTATTTAATAAATGTATGGAAGAGGGTAAGGTACCTAGGGATTGGCAGAGAGCATGCATAGTTCCTTTGAAATAAAGGAAAAGGGGGATAAAAGAGTGCAAAAATTATAGGGGGATAAGTCTGTTGAGTATACCTGGCAAAGTGTAGGGTAGAGTTATTATTGAAAGAATTAAGAGTAAGACGGGAATAGGATAGCAGATGAACAAGGAGGCTTTAGGAAAGGTAGGGGGTGGGGTGGACCAGGTGTTTACAGTGAAACAATAAGTGAACATTTATTTAGATAAGGCTAAAGAGCTCTTTGTGGCATTTATGGATTTGGAAAAGGCGTATGACAGGGTGGATAGGGGGGCAATGTGGCAGATGTTGCAGGTGTATGGTGTAGGGGGTAGGTTACTGAAAGCAGTGAAGAGTTTTTACGAGGATTAGTGAGGTCAAGTTAGAGTATGTAGGAAAGAGGGAAATTATTTCCCAGTAAAAGTAGGCCTTAGACAAGGATTTTGTGATGTCACCGTGGTTGTTTTATATATTTATAGATGGGGTTTTTAAAGAAGTAAAAAGCGAGGGTCTTGGCAAGAGGCGTGGAGTTAAAAGATTAAAGAATCACACATAAAGTGGGGGTTGTCACAGTTGCTCTTTGCTGATGACACTGTGCTCTTGGGAGATTCTGAAGAGAAGTTGCAGAGATTGGTGGATGAAATTTGGAGGTGTGCAAAAGAAGAAAATTGAAAGTGAATACAGGAAAAAAGTAAGGTTATGAGGATAAAAAAAATTAGGTGATGAAAGATTGGATATCAGATTGGAGGAGAGAGTATGGAGGAAGTGAATGTATTCAGATATTTGGGAGTGGAGTTTTCAGCGGATGGGTCTATGAAAGATGAGGGGGAATCATAGAATTGATGAGGGGAAAAGGTGAGTGGTGCACTTAGGAGTCTGTGGAGACAAAAAAACTTGTCCTTGGAGGCAAAGAGGGAATGTATGAGAGTATAGTTTTACCAACGCTCTTACATGGGTGTGAAGCATGGGTGATGAATGTTGCAGCGGGGAGAAGGCGGAGGCAGTGGAGATGTCATGTCTGAGAGCAATGTGTGGTGTGAATATAATGCAGAGAATTTTGTAGTTTGGAAGTTAGGAGGTGCGGGATTACCAAAACTGTTGTCCAAGGGCTGAGGAAGGGTTGTTGAGGTGGTTCGGACATGTGGAGAGAATGGAGCGAAACAATAACTTCAGAAATGTATCAGTCTGTAGTGAAGGGAAGGCGGGGGAGGGGTTCGGCCTAGGAAAGGTTTGAAGGGAGGGGGTTAAAGGGGGTTTTGTGTGTGATGGGCTTGGACTTCCAGCAGGCATGCGTGAGCGTGTTTGATAGGAGTGAATGGAGACAAATGGTTTTCAATACTTGACGTGGGTGTTGGGAGTGTGAGCAAAGTAACATTTATGAAGGGGTTCAGGGAAACCGGCAGGCCGGACTTGAGTCCTGGAGATGGGAAATACGTGCCTGCACTCTGAAGGAGGGGGGTTAATGTTGCAGTTTAAAAACTGTATGTAAGACCCTTCTGGCAAACATGAGGAG
>NW_026484428.1:0-14868 GCF_026875155.1 Cherax quadricarinatus | reverse complement strand
AAATCCCTAATCATAAAACCCAAAGATGGTTCCCAATTTTCATGTTACATTCACCTCCAACTAAGATATAACATGTGCGCAAAAAAAAAATCGTGAAACAAACCAAACACAAAAAGCACAACAAGAATCACCTCTTTTTCGAATCTCTAGTTCGACAACAACACCCACGACACACAACACCCACATCCCACAACACCCACATCCACAACACCCACAACCCACATCACCCCAAACCCACAACAACCCACAACAACAACCCAAAACCTTATAACCTCTTTCGGCATCTCTAGTTCGACAACAGCACCCACAACCCACAATGCCCCACAACCCACAACACCACACAACAACCCACAACACCCACAACACCCACAACAACAACCCACAACTTATAACCTCTTTTTTTGTATCTCTAGTTCGACAACAATACTCACAACCCTCATCACTTAACATTTTATTCACAATTTTTCCTCTTTCGATACAAATTTTTTCCCTTATTTTTACTAAATCTTAAATGTAACGCACATTCCTCCCTACAGTCACTAAAATTCTAATAAAATCCTCTCCATACCCATGTCCTTGTATCCATATAGATTAATATTATACTCACAACAACTAATCATCTCACTACCCAACTACTGCGGCATGTTTCTACAACCTTCAAGTCCCAGGTATTGAGGATTCACCCTCCAATCTTTTCCAATGTATCATAACTTTTCACATCTATAATTTCTTTTAAATATTCACACATTACCTTTATTTTCAGTAAAATTCCCCCATATTTCATTAAATTTCTAATACAACCCTCCCCATAACCCCTCTCCATCTCACCCACATTTCTTCACATCCACTCACCCATCTCCCAACACACCTCTTCAGAACGCAAAAAAAAAAAAAATCACATTTCACATCCACAAATCTATCTCATCACCCATCTCTAATCCACTAAAATCACTGTAGCCAAGATATTCACCAAATTCTATGACCACCTAAACACACACAGACACACACACTTTACTTCGAACACCTTCAAAAACACTCTCATACATCATGATTTGAAGACCACCTTTTCTCAATATCTCTTAAGAAATATTCTCTCAACAACAACCTTTATCATCTCACTACAGAACAACCATAGATTACTTTGAAACACCCTCGAAACACTCTCATAAATCATTTGAATACTCACAAAAACACCTTTGAACATTTCCAGACAACAATGAAACACTTCCAAATTACATTAGAACATTTCGAAGACATCATTGGAACACTTCCGAAATATCATTTTGAATACTCCCAAATAACATTTGACATTTCTAACTCATCCACACTTACACATTTCATAACCGAATTACAACTCATCCACCAAACTACTCCCTCAGTCTCCAGACTTTACAACATTAGCACAAAAACTAACTCATACACTTATGTCATGAGACATTTTCCAAAACTAACACACACAAAACACACACACACACACACACACACACACACACCACTTTACTTTGAACAACACCAAAAACACAATCAATTGCCTTTGAGTACTCCAAAAACATCATTTGAAGACATTCAAAAACATCAAACTTCTTTGAATACTCCAAAACACCTCTGAATACTACCAAAACAGCACTGAAATACTGCCCAAACACCACTAAAAAATCACCAGAAACTAAGATCAACACCCCCACCTATCACCCATTTATAGAAAATCGCACAAATCACTATAACCAAGACGATCCCACTCACCTCAGACTGTTAAATAACATAAGCGCAAAAAAAAATTCTCATAAATCATTTGAATAGTCCCAAACACCTTTGAACATTTCCAAACAACACTGAAAAACTTACAACAGGATCACCACCAACTGAAAACATATCATGTACACACACACCAAAAAAAATAAGACATCCATCAACTAACATCCATGATCACTCACCTCAAAACCACCAAGATCGCAGAAAACACTCATTTTTTTTATAAACGTTCACACAAAAATCACAATCACCAACTCCTTACAATATTTACCAATATCTTATGCACTCACAACCAACACATGCTGACACAAATAGTGACACCTCCCATGACGTCACACTCCAACCTGTGTTTACTTGGAGATCAGTGACGTCATACCCAAACACCTCGTTTCAACCTGTTATATCTCCAGTATCTAAGATCACCACAATCAAGACGTTTACCAAATTCTATAACCCCACCACTAAGATCACTAAAACATCACACATTTTGTACACATTCTCTAAAAACATCATAACCAAGATCATTAAAAACTAAGATCGCTTACGTCAAGATCACTAAAAACTATCTACACTTTTATAAGATCACATAACATTTTGTCTTCTCTAACTCACCCACCAATTTACATTCTCATTCACACTTACACATTTCATTAACCGATATTACATCTCATCCACCAAACTCCTCCTTCATTCTCCAGACTTTACAACTTAGATAAAAAAAAACTAACTCATACACTTATGACATGAGACATTACCATAACTAACACACGAACTAACTTTGAACCAACTTTGAACAACACCAAAACACCACTGAACATCTTCAAAAATACTCTGCACATCATTTGAACACTTTCAAAGACACCATCAAACACCTTCGAATACTCCCAAAACACTACTGATTACTAACAAATCACCACTGATTACTGCCAAAACACCGTCAAAATCACCAGAAACTAAGATCAGCATCACCAGCTAACATCCATTTTATAAATATTCCCTCAAATCACTATAACCAAGAACTCCCCCCCCATGCCCCCCCCCATGAGCGCAAAAAAAAAAAAACATGAACATAAACCTAATACACAAACAGTACATGATCACCATCAACTGAAAATATATCATGTACACACAAAAAACTAAGACAACCACCAACAACAAACACCCATGTTCACTTACCTCAAAAACCACTAATATCACAGAAAACAAAATCATATTTGCCAGTATCTAAGCGCACTCACCACACTACCACCAACACACGATTGTCACACCCCACAAGACCGGCGAGGTCACCTCCAGTGACGTCACACTCCCATCAGTGTCATCACACCCAACCCACCTTTGTTTCAACCTGTTGTACCCACAATATCTAAGAACACTATAACCAAGACGTTTACCAGATTCTATGACCCCAACACTAAGATCACAGAAAACACTCATTTTTATAAACATTCACACAAAAATAACGATCACCAATTCCATATCATGTTTACCATCATCTATCAACACTCATCACCAAGATCACCAAAAATCTAAGATCACACATCAAAACTACTATGATCACAGTGTGTGTGTGGGCATTAACTTCGTAATATGTAAAATTGTGACTAGTAAAATTATCGAAAAGTGGTTATAAGTTGTAAGTGTTGTGGTGACTTTTTCTGATGAAATAGTTAAAACGAGAAAAATTGTGGGTTATGAGTGAAAATTGTGTCTTGTTGTGAGATGTTGGTGGGAGAGTGAAGTGTTGGGGAGGGTGGGTGGATGTGAAGAGGTAAAGGTTTGGGGGGTGTGGAGAAGGGGTAAGAAGAGGATTGTATTAGAATTTTAATGAAATATGGGGATTTTACTGAAATTAAAGGTATTGTGTGAATATATTTTAAAAGAATGGATTGAGTAAGCATATCTAGCCTTAAATTCTCTCTATGGTAGAACTGAGTGTTGGTGTTCAGGTAGAGAGAGAAGGTTACTTGGTGGGTCTGACCTGAGATTTTAATCTGAAGGTAAATCAGATAAGACTCGCCAAGCAGTTCTCGCTCGGCATATTTGCGCAGATGTCTAGACTTGAGGAGACTGACAAGTGAATCTTTTGTTGTATTATGTAAAAAATTGTGGATTGTTGTGGGTATTAACGAAAATGAGGAATTATTTGGGTTATCCTGGTTAAGAGTGAAAATGTGTATTAGTGTCATTTATGAAAAAAATTTTATCGAAAGGGGAAAAAATTGTGAAATAAAATGGAAAATGATGTGGGTTGTGGGTATTGTTGTTGAACTGGAGATGCCGAAAAAAGTTATAAGTTGTGGGTTGTTGAGGTTGTTATGGTGACAGACCTGATTCTACCTGTTGGCTTTGTGGTGTGAGGTCATCACGTGACGTCACTGACCGCTGAGTAAACACAGGTGGGGTGACATCATGCATGCAGGAAGTTACTTGTTTACACCTGCGTAGACCCAAAAATTTGATCCAAGGAAGTGGAGGGAAAATCTTTGTATTACTGATATCGAGAAAAGTTAATCCAAGGAGGGTGATCATGATCCGAGAAGGTGAATCAGGGATTTTGGGATGGGGGTGGAAGTGGGAGGTGTGGGTGACAGAGGCGTTGATCCGAGGAGTTAGAGATCACAAGAAAATTAATTTTTTTGGGGGGTGGAGGTCTTGATCCAAGGAAGTGGAGGAGAAATATTGGGTTTAGAGAGTATGGGGAGATGGAAGTGGAGGGGTACCCATAGGGGGAAACCTCAAAACTTGATCCGAGGAAGTGGAGAATATAAGAAAATTAAAAAACTTTTTGGGGGGGAGATGGAGAGGGAGGTCTTGATCCAAGGAGGTAGAGCAGGGATTTTGGAATGGGGGGATGGGAGGTGTGGCTGAGAGAGAGAGGTGTTGATCCGAGGACTTAAGAGATTATAAGAAAATGGAATTTTTTTGGGGGGGAGATGGAGAGGGAGGTCTTGATCCAAGGAAGTAGAGCAGGAATATTTGGACATAGAGGGTAGAAGTGGATGGTGGGAGGTATGGGGGGAGGGTGTTGATCCGAGGAGATGGAGAGCACAAAAAAATGAAATTCAAAAAAAAAAAATCGAAAAAATCGGAAAAAAATTCGGGGAGTGGGGGCGATCCGGCGGACGCTGCAGAAGGCTCTGCAGGGGCGGCACAGGCGCAGGTGGGCGCGAGTGGGCGCGCGAGCGGGCGCGCGAGCGGGCGTGGGTTGCTGCTGTTCAGTATTCTATAAAAATTTCATACGATTTTCTCAAACACATGTCTTGTAAATAATAAAACACAGTACCGTGACTGAAGCAATATAAAAAATATGCCACACAAATGGTCTGACTTAGACCATTAAGTGGGCACTCAGAAACGCGAAGATAATGGAACCAGTACATACACGAAAGCGGGGCGGGGCCGGGAGCACTAAAATGAAGAACATGAAAACATATAAGGTATAAGTAGAAATATAATTGTAGAAGTAGTAGTAATAGTGGTGGAAGTAGTAGTAGTAATTTAAGTAATATAAGTAGTGCACCGTGGTAGGGTAGTGGTAGTAGTAGTAGTACATGGAGTGCTCTAATGTCCTCATTAGAATGAATTGGATGGCCTATATTGGTGCCATCAGCAAATTTGCTTTTATTGCTATTTATTTCCTTCATTTATGTTGTTTATGTAAATTGTGAACAAACAAAGGGTCCAACACTAACTGCTGCAGAACACTGCTTGTGACGTACCCCCACTCTGATTTCTCCCCATTTATACAAACTCTCTGCTGTCTATTTGTCAACCATGCCTCTACCCAGGGAAAAATTTCTCATCCTATTCCGTGTGCCTTGAGTTTCCTTAATAGCCTCTGATGTGGAACTCTATCGAAAGCCTTACTGAAGTCCATATACACAATATTCATATTTATTACCTTGATCTACCTCCTCAATTACCCTAGTGAAAAAGTTAGTAAATTCGTAAGGCAGGAACGCCCCTTTGTAAAACTGTTAAGATTCATTAATCAATTTATGCCTTTCAAGATGGCCACGAATTGCCTCGGCAGTTATTGATTCCATAAATTTTCCCACTATGGAGGCAAGGCTTATTCTATAGTTCGAAGCTAAAGACCTGTCTCATGCCATTTTCTACTTCTCTCGCACTATGCCAGTTTGTAGTGGTATGTTGAAGACCATGTCACTAGTTACCCCAACCATGCATAGTTTGTTAGCGTCCTGCTTGACATAATTTATTATTTCTGGAGGTGTGGGAGCTTCTAAGCTAATTTTATTCTCATCCCTTCTTGGTGTACTAGCATCACGAGCAGCACTTATATATTATTGTAACCACGAACGAGTGGTATTGATCAATAACAACCTCCGTATGCCCTAGGATGGCGGCCCAACAGCTAGCTGTGCTGGCTGCGCCATTCTTGTAGGGTTGGGTGGTCCTGTGGTTTAAAGCATCATGTGGTTCTCGCTTACCATGAGGCAGGCCAGTACAACATGGGTTCGAATCCTAGGCTAGTGCAGTGTTGTTATTGATCAATACCACTCGTTCGTGGTTACAATAATATATAAATACTGCTCGTGAGGCTAGTACACCAAACAGGGATGAGAATGAAATTAGGTTAGAAGCTCCCACACCTCCGTATGCCCTCGGATGGCGGCCCAGCAGCTAGATCTGTGCTGGCTGCGCCATTCTTGTAGGGTTGGGTGGTACTGTGGTTTAAAGCGTCATGTGGTTCTTGCTTATCATGAGGCAGGCCACTACAACATGGGTTCGAATCCATGGCTAGCGCAGTGTTGTTATTGATCAATACCACTCGTTCGTGGTTACCATAATATATTTTATATATATATATATTTATATATATATTATATATATATTATATATATATATATATATATAAAATATAATTTATATTATATATGTACTTTATCAATAAACAGAATACATTGAGAGAAAACACAAACATGAGTACATTAGTACAATATATCAAAGGTTATGAATCTCCTGCAGTTCCTCCGAAGCCGGACGCGAGCCCAATGTGCAGCATACATACTGGGCCACGCTGAGGCGCTGGAACATGAAATTGGCTGCCCTTGGGTTCCTGGTGGTGTCGATGAGTCTGGAACTCAGTTCTTTAAGGAAACGTGTGGCATGTTTTCCCCATGACCCCAAGGTTTCTGATCCCACTGCGACAAATTGATACTGTTGGATTATGTCCCTGTACTTGCCGATCTTGTACTCCTCTCTGTGGTCAGCAGCTGCTCCCTGTTGCCCGACACTGTGATGGATATAGGTGTCAGCCAGTGTGGACACACAGGTATAGTTCCATGCTAAGAGCTTGCCATTCTTCCAAGGATAGATGGTGATCCCGTCGGGGCAGTTTGCTGGGTTGTGGGTATTGTTGGCTGCTACTGATCGGGGTTCCCTCTCTGCTGGGCATCCAGCTGTAGCAAGGGTTCTCTTTATGATGTCTTTGACCTCACTGTGTCTTGCACGCCAGCCCTTAGTTTTGGAATAGTTAAGACCATTGTTACAAAAAAACGCGATTCTAAAAGCTTAGAGATCTCCAGTGAATACTAGAAAGGACTGCCCTTCTAGCATCCAGCCTGTTACTGGGTTTTCGTAACAAGTAGTCAGTATCCTTGTCCAATTATCCATTAAAATTCAGTATTGTTCAATAGCGCTTTAGGATTACAACTGGTAGGCTACTAACTAGAGAAATTAAAATTTAATAAATTTATTAATCATTAAGTTGTCTAGAGGTATATTATCAAAGTAAATTAAATCAATCACAGTAATGAAAATAATATCAATCTCTCGAGTTCAATGTTATTGTGCTGAAAGCACATATCACATTTATAATTCTTAAGTACCGTCTGGTACATTAACATTTAATAAGATATTACAAATATGTACAAATAAGTGTGTATGCGTGTAAGTGCTCTAAGTAGTTCGCTATGTCTCAAGACTCGAATAAGACTTAAACAAGTGACCGACAAAGTCCTCAAATAAACTAACTTCGTGACCGACTGGCAACCCGAACAGTCTGCTTGAACAACAAAGAATGCTAAGCCCAATAGCAATGCAATATCAAGCGACTGCGACACAATCAGGATCAAGGAGATAATATAACGACACTAAGTAGGGACCATCAGCAGATCCTCCACAAAAGTTACAAAACTCCCATACTACTGAATCTAAGTTCAGCATAGGAAAACCCCGACTGTGACAATACACAGAAACCAGTACAAAATTAGGTCAGAAGCTATAGCTAAGGACCTGAGATGTTCAGAGTGTCTAAGCGAAAACACCCATCCTCAATTGCCCTAATCATACTGAATAAATGTCTCTCAACAACCACCAAAAACAGCTCACTACCGCACAACCATACGATAACCAAAAAGCACCACACGAAACACTCTCAAAATCATTTGAATACTCACAAAACCACTCTTAGAACATTTCCAGACAACAATGAAACACTTCCAAATTACATAAACATTTCGAGAGACAATCTTGGAACACACTTCCGAAATAACATTTGAATACCCCAAATAACATTTGACATTTGCTAACTCATCCACACGATACACATTTATTAAGCCTGAAATATACAACACATCCACCAAACTACACCTCAGAGTCTCCAGACTTAACAACCTTAGTGCAACAAAAAAACAAACTCAAACAACTTTGTCAAGGTGAGTACTTTTCCAAAACTAACACAAGCACACACACCAACACACACACACACACCCACAACACCCACCACTATTAACTTTGAACAACACCAAAAACACAATCAATTGCTTTGAATACTCAAAAACATCATTGAAGACATTCAAAAACATCAACAACTTCTTTTGAATACTCCCAAAACACCGTCTGAATACTACCAAAACAGCACTGAATACCTGCCCAAACACACTAAAAATCTCAGAACTAAGATCAACACCACTCAACTATCACCCATAATTATTGAAATCCGCACAAATCTATAACCAAGACGATCCACACTCCACCTCAGACTGTTAATAACATAAGCGCAAAAAATAATTCTCATAAATCAGTGAAAAGTTCCCAAACACCTTGAACATTTTCCAAACAACACTTGAAAACTTACAACAGGAAACACCACCAACTGAAAACATATCGATTATGTGTACACACACACCAAAAAAAATAAGACATCATCAACTAACAATCCATGATCACTCACCTCAAAACCACCAAGATCGCAGAAACACTCAATTTTTTATAAACGTTCACCAAAAATCCACAATCACCACTCCTTACAATATTTACCAATATCCTAATGCACTCACAACCAACACATGCGACACAAAAGTGACCAGACGCTCCATGACTCCACTCCAGGCCTGTGTTTAACTTGGAGATCAGGACCGTCATACACAAACACCTCGTTTCAACCCTGTTTATATCCTCCAGTATCTAGATCACCACAACAAGACTTTACCAAAATTCTATAACCCCACCACTAAGATCACTAAAACATCAAAACATTTTGTCAACATTCTCTAAAAACATCATAACCAGAATTCATTAAAAACTAAGTCGCTTACGTCAAGTCATCTAAAACTATCTTACACTTTTATAAGATATCATATAACATTTTGGTCTTGTCTAACTCACCCACCAATTTACATTCTCATTCACACTTACACATTTCATTAACCGAATACATCTCATCCCACCAACTCCTCCTTCATTCTCCAGACCTTACAACTTATATAAAAAAAAACTAACCATACAACTATGACAAGAGACATTACCATAACTAAACACGAACTAACTTTGTCCAACTTTGAACAACACCAAAACACCACGAATAAACATCTTCAAAAAATACTCTGCACATCATTTGAACACTTTCAAAGACACCAATCAAACACCTCGAATGCTCCCAAAACACTACTGATTTACTAACAAATCACCACTGAATACTACCAAAACACCGACAAATCACCAGAAATAAGATCAGCATCACAGCTAACATCCCATTTTAATAAAAATTCCTCAAATCACTATAACCAAGAACTCCCTCCCCATGCCCCCCCCCCCCCATGAGCGCAAAAAAAAAAAACATGAACATAAACCTAATACATCAGGACCAGACAGTACATGATCACCACAACTGAAAACAATATCATGTACACACAAAAAACTAAGATAACCACCAACAACAAACACCCATTGTTCACTTACCTCAAAAACACTATATCACAGAAAACAAAATCATATTGCGTATCTAGCGCACTCACCCACAACCACCAACACACGATGTCACACCCCACAAGACGCGAGGTCCACCTCCAGTGACGTCACACACCCATCAGTGGTCATCACACCCAACCCACCTTTTGTTTCACCTGTTGTACCCACAATATCTAAGAACACTATAACCAAGACTTTTAACCATATCTATGACCCCAACACTCAGATCACAGAAAACACTCATTTTATAAACATTCACACAAAAATAACGATCACCAAATTCCCATATCATGTTTACCATCATCTATCAACACTCATAACCAAGATCACCAAAATCTAAGATCACACATCAAAACACAATGATCACAGTGTGTGTGTGGCATTAACTTCGTAATATGTAAAATTGTGACTAATAAAATTATCGAAAGTGGTTATAAGTTGGAAGTGGTTGTGGTACTTTTTCTGATGAAATAGTTAAAACGAGAAAATGTGGGTTATGAAGTGAAAATTGTGTCTTGTTGGAGATGTTGGTGGGAGAGTGAAGTTGTTGGAGATGGTGGATGGGTTGTGAAGAGTAAGGTTTGGGGGGTGAGGAGAAGGGGTAAAAGAGGATTGTATTAGAATTTTTAATTAAATATGGAATTTTACTAAATTAAGTATTGTTGTGAATATATTTTAAAAGATTGGAATGGTTTTTTTTTTTTGGTGGGGTTTTTTTGTAGTCACATATCTAGCCTTAAATTCTCTCTATGGTAGAACTGAGTGTTGGTGTTGAGTAGAGAGAGAAGGTTACTTGGTGGGTCTGACTCTGAATTTTAATCTGAAGATAAATCAGATAAGACTCGCCAAGCATTCTCGCTCGGCATATTTTGCGCGATGTTCTAGACTTGAGGAGACGACAAGTGAATCTTTTGTTGTATTATGTAAAAAATTGTGGATTGTTTGTGGTATTTAACAAAAATGAGAAATTTTTTTTTTTTTAATTTGGGTTAATCCCTGGTTAAGAGTGAAAATGTGGTAATTAGTGTCATTTATGAAAAAAATTGTATCGAAAGGGGAAAAATTGTGAAATAAAATGAAAATGATGTGGGTTGTGGGTATTGGTTGTTGAACTGGAGATGCCGAAAAAAAGGTTATAAGTTGTTGTTGTTGATTTTGTTATGGTGACAGTAGACCTGATTCTGCCTGTTGGCTAATGTGTGTGAGGGTCATCACTGACGTCACTGACCGCTGAGTAAACACAGTTGGGGTGGGACATCATGCATGCCAGGAATTACTTGTTTACACCTGCGTAGACCCAAAAATTTGATCCAATATGTGGAGGGAAAATGCTTGTATTACTGATATCGAGAAAAGTTAATCCAAGGAGGGTGATTCATGACGTCCGAGAAGGTTGAATCAGGGGAATTTTTGGGATGGGGGTGGAAGTGGAGGTTGGGTGACAGAGGCGTTGATACGAGGAGTTAGAGATCACAAGAAAATTAATTTTTTTGGGGGGTGGTAGGTCTTGAATCCAAGGATGTGTAGGAGAAATATTGGGTTGAGAGAGTATGGGGAGATGGGAAGTGGGAGGGACGTACCCATAGGGGGAACCTCAAAACTTATCCCGAGGGAAGTGGAGAATATAAGAAATTAAAAAACTTTTTGGGGGGGAGATGGAGAAGGAGGCCCATGATCCAAGGAGGTAGACAGATTTTGGAATGGGGGATTGGGAGGGTTTGCTGAGAGAGAGAGTGTTGATCCGAGGACTTAAGAAATTATAAGAAAATGAATTTTTTTGGGGGGGGAGATGGAGAGGGAGGTCTTATCCAAGGAAGTAGGCAGGAATATTTGGACATAGAGGGTATAGTGGATGGTGGAGGTATGGGGGGTAGGGAGTTGATCCGAGGAGATGGAGAGCACAAGAAAATGAATTCAAAAAAAAAAAATTCGAAAAAATCGGAAAAAAATTTCGGGGAGTGGGGGCGATCCGGCGGACGCTGCAGAAGGCTCTTCAGGGCGGCACAGGCGCAGGTGGGCGCGAGTGGGCGCGCGAGCGGGGCGGCGAGCGGGCGCGCGGGCGTGGGTTGCTGCTGTCCAGTATTCTATAAAAATTCTATGAATTTCTCAAACACATGTCTTGTTAAATAATAAAACACAGTACCGTGAACTGAAGCAAATTTTTATAAAAAAAAAAATATGCCACACAAATGGTCTTACTTAGACCATTAAGTGGGCACTCAGAAACGCGAAGATAATGTAACCAGTACATACACGAAAGCGGCGGGGCCGGGAGCACTAAAATGAGAACATGAAAACAATATAAGGTATGAAGTAGAAATATATTGTAGATAGTAGTAGTAATAGTGGTGGAATAGTAGTATAATTTAAGTAATATAAGTAGCTGCAACGTGGTAGTGTAGTAGTAACATGGAGTGCTCTAATGTCCTCATTAGAATGAATTGATGGCCTATATTGGTGCCATCAGGCAAATTTGCATTTATTGCTATTTATTTCCCATTGTATGTTGGTTTATGTAAATTGTGAACAACAAAGGGTCCAACACTGACTGCTGCAGAACACTGCTTGTGACGTGCCCCACCTGAATTTCTCCCGATTTATACAAACTCTCTGCAGTCATTTGTCAACCAAGCCTCTACCCAGGGAAACATTCTCATCCTAATTCCGTGTGCCTGAGTTTGCTTAATAAGCCACTGATGTGGAACTCTATCGAAAGCCTTACGAAGTCCATATTACACAATATCATATTTAATACCTTGATCTACCTCCTCAAATACCCTAGTGAAAAAGTTAGTAAATTCGTAGGCAGGAACCGCCCCTTTGTAAAACTGTTAAAATTCATTAATCAATTTATGCCTTTCTCAAGATGGCCACGAATTGCCTCGGCAGTTATTGATTCCATAAATTTTCCCACTATGGAGGCAAGGCTTCTTCTATAGTTCGAAGCTAAAAGACCTGTCCCTCCAGCCATTTTCCTACTGTTCACGCAATATGCCAGTTTTGTAGTGGGTATGTTGAAGACCATGTCCCACTAGTTTACACCCAATCATGCATAGTTTTGTTAGCGTCTTGGCTTGACAATAATTTATTATTCTGGAGTGTGGGAGCTTCTAAGCTAATTTATTCTCATCCCTTTTTTCTTGGTGCACTAGCATCACGAGCAGCACTTATAATTTATTGTAACCACGAACGAGTGGTATTGATCAATAACAACCTCCGTATGCCCTCGGATTCGCCACCAGCTACTGTGGCCGGCGTGCGCCATTCTTGTAGGGGTTGGGTGGTCCTGTGGTTTAAAGCATCATGTGTGTTCTCGCTTACCATGAGGCAGGCCAGTACAACAGGGGTTCGAATCCTAGGCTAGTGCAGTGTTGTTATTGATCAATACCACCTCGTTCGTGGTTACAATAATATATAAAAAACTGCTCGTGAGGCTAGTACACCAAACAGGGATGAGAATGAAATTAGGTTAGAAGCTCCCACACCTCCGTATGCCCTCGGATGGCGGCCCAGCAGCTAGATCTGTGCTGGCTGCGCCATTCTTGTGGGGTTTTGGGGGGTACTGTGGTTTAAAGCATCATGTGGTTCTTGCTTACATGAGGCAGGCCATTACAACAGGGGTTCGAATCCATGGCTAGCGCAGTGTTGTTATTGATCAATACCACTCGTTCGGGGTTACCATAATATATATATATATATATTTATTATATATAATATATATATATATATATATATATATAAAATATATATATAATTTATATTATATATGTATTTTATCAATAAACAGAAAATTGAGAAAAAAACACAACATGAGTACATTAGTACAATATATCAAAGGTTATGAATCTCCTGCAGCTCCTCCGAAGCCGGACGCGAGCCCAATGTGCAGCATACATACTGGGCCACGCTGAGGCGCTGGAACATGAAATTGGCTGCCCTTGGGTTTTCCCGGTGGTGTCGATGAGTCTGGAACTCAGTTCTTTAAGGGAAAAGTGTGGCATGTTTTCCCCATGACCCAAGGCTCTGATCCCACTGCGACAAATTGATACTGTTGGATTATGTCCCTGTACTTGCCGATCTTGTACTCCTCTCTGTGGTCAGCAGCTGCTCCCTGTTGCCCGACACTGTGATGGATATAGGTGTCAGCCAGTGTGGACACACAGGTATAGTTCCATGCTAAGAGCTTGCCATTCTTCCAAGGATAGATGGTGATCCCGTCGGGGCAGTTTGCTGGGTTGTGGGTATTGTTGGCTGCTACTGATCGGGGTTCCCTCTCTGCTGGGCATCCAGCTGTAGCAAGGGTTCTCTTTATGATGTCATTGACCTCACTGTGTCTTGCACGCCAGCCCTTAGTTTTGGAATAGTTAAGACCATTGTTACAAAAAAACGCGATTCTAAAAGCTTAGAGATCTCCATGAATACTAGAAAGGAACTGCCCTTCTAGGGATCCAGCCTGTTACTGGGTTTTCGTAACAAGTAGTCAGTATCCTTGTCCAATTATCCATTAAAATTCAGTATTGTTCAATAGCGCTTTAGGATTACAACTGGTAGGCTACTAACTAAGAAATTAAAATTTAATAAATTTATTAATCATTAAGTTGTCTAGAGGTATATTATCAAAGTAAATTAAATCAATCTACAGTAATGAAAATAATATCAATCTCTCGAGTTCAAAATTATTGTGCTGAAAGCACATAATCACATTTATAATTCTTAAGTACCGTCTGGTACATTACTTTTAAAAGATATTACAAAAAAGTACAAATAAGTGGTTTTTGGGGTAAGTGCTTAAGTATTCGCTATGTCCAAACTGAATAAGACTTTAAAAAAGTGACCGACAAAGTCCTCAAATAAACAACTTGTGACCGACTGGCAAACCCAACAGTCTGCTTGAACACC
>NW_026484418.1:0-25802 GCF_026875155.1 Cherax quadricarinatus | reverse complement strand
TGGGGCGAAACGTTTCCTAAACCCTTTGGGGGTTTCGGCCGTACTAGTACGGCTTACGGCAGGGTTTTTGACGTACTAGCATGCATAATTCTAGCGCCGTCAAATTAGTGAGAGAGAGCTGTAGGTCTACATATGAAAGAATGGATCTATTTTGGTCAGTGTGCGCAGTAAAAAAAAAATTTCTGCAGAAACACAGTCCCGTAATGAGAAAAAAAACTTTGACCGTGTTTTTGGATTAAAAACAGCGACTTTCCCACTGTATTTTCGTATGGTATTTATTGTTGTATCCTAGTTTTTCTGGTCTCGTTTTATAAAATGGAAAAACTATTACAGACAGTGACATGATTTTGACTGATTTTACAAAGAAAAGTACCTTGAAAATTGAGCTCAAAGTAGCCGAATTGTTCGATTTTTACCAAGATCAAAAGTAAACAAATCATGCTAAGCGTCCAATACACGTCAAATGGTAGTTTTAAATTCTCTCACAAGTTGCCCCGACATTATTTATGTATTTTTACACTAATGCAGTAGCCTGCATAACAGAAAAATCTTCTATTTTTTTTGTGGAATAAAAAATTAAAATTTGGGAAGCAAAAGAATGAAAGGGAGGGCCTGGGACGATTTAATGAAACAGAGAAATTTATTTTAGTGCCCGGAATGTCTTCTTGTTTATTCTGGACTCTATTCAAAAAATTGGCATCTTTTAAAATTTGTGTGGAAATTGGCAAATTGCTAAATTCTGACCACTGTATTGGATAGTAGAAATCGGTAAATGGGTGGTTCTTTGTACTCATTCGATAGAAAAAATGGAGTTCCAGCGACATAGTTATGATTTTTGTCGACTAGTACACTGCAATTGGCCGAAAATAGGGTTCAAAGTGGGCAAAATCGCCGATGCGTAAACATCGTCGAGACCGCTAACTTCGCGAAAGCATATTTCCGTAAGTTTTCCATCAAATTTCATGCTTTTGATGTCATTATGATTGGGAAAAGATTCTCTATCTTTTCATAAGATGTTTTTTTTTTTTTTTTTTTTTTAAATTTGGCCGACCCTGAGAACAAGTCTCTGAGAGGACCTGCCGACCCCCATATGTTTCCATCTTGCATTACTCCAGCCCCTCGCCGGTGAATACATGCAAAAGGAACAGTGCAGAGTGCAGTTTAGGTTTATATTTATTTAAAAGTTTGCTTTCAAAATCAGCAGCAAATCAGAAGAGATGTTCACAAATTTCCTCAAGAAAAACCCAATGTATATTGTCTCAAAAAATTCAACAAAAAAATCAAGTACACTCGTGTGCATCTATGTATTCTCAAACATATGCGTGAATACGGTATATATTTAGAAAGAGTTTTAGGAAAGTTGAGACATAAATCCAGAAGGTGGAAAGTGAAAAAGTGCTGAGGATGGATGAAAATAAAAACTAAAGAATTCTGAATAGTGAGCGTAAAATGCTAGGGATAGTTCGTGTAAAACTGGGGGTTATCTTTGAAGGCAGGCACTTTAGTTTTATTTCCTCTTTAGCGTATCCCTGAACGGATACCTTTTAAGAGGTTGCTTGATTTTTCTTTTCTTTCCTTTTTCCTCTATTTTTCAAATGTTCTTCGAATATAATCGAAAATACTTTATTAAATAGTCTTAAATTTTCAGCATTTGTGTACGGTAACGAGAACCGATTATATGAAAATGAACATGTTCATCTGACTCATGACCAAAGTTTATGAATCAATTTCCAGCATTCTGAAATAATTCAACCAGATTCCAAATTTTCAGTTGCTGTAGCTTCCAACGCTGAAAAAAAGGATGCCAAAAATTGCGAACTTGAGAGAAGAGTGAGATTCAGACGTGTGGGCCCAGACTTGGGCTATTTTATGTGTATAAAATAGCATGATTTTTTTTAACCCCCTTCAAATTGTGTAAATATTTTTCCGGTTACTACTTCAGAACGACTTCCATAGTTAATGGCTGATGCATTCTTGGACCAGGATAGTACCTATTAAATTATTTTCAGTGTTAACAGATTTGTTTGACGAGGTAAAAGAGTAACTTAGGAATGACGCATTCCGATCGATTTTAAGTTTCCTCTGGTTTTTTACTATCCTAATTGTGGGAGACAGGGGGATTCGAGTCCAATAGCTCACGGCTGTCAAGAGATCAGATTCAACGCTTCTTTTGGATGCCATTTTTTTAATACCAGATTGCTAAATTTATCGAATAAATAGAGACTTCATATTTTAATCGATTAATTAATAATGACTTCTTCCAACTGGCTTGAAATATTAATAACGATGCTGATATAGGAAATAATTAATAATAATAATAATTACTTTATTTACTATAAGTTACATGTTCAAAGGTATACAGGCCATAGCTGATATCAATGACATTCTACTATATAGAAAGTCGCTTGTTATGCAGAGCATTTCGGGCAAATTAGATCAGTTTTTGACCCAGGATGCGACCCACACGGTTCCACTAACACCCAGGGTACCATTACTGGGTGGCGTTGAACTAGAAAACAGGTTAAGGAAACAAGCCCATGTTTTGCCCTGGTTTCTGGGGTGATCGACCCAGCGTAGAGTCTTTCAGCCACCAGGGCTACCTGAGTCATAAGTTAGTCCGAGTAGTAGCTGCAAAAGTTTGCAATTTTCAAGAAAGAAAGAGTTAGAAAACTTGGGATCTTTGAAATCACCATCAATTACTGGAAAAATGTCATTTTGATCGGCTGCAAAGATGAGAAAATTCCAATTTGCCAAAATTCACTAAGTAAACTGTTTTAGATATCATAACTATAGAATGTCTTTTCTGGGTCGTTGTCAAAACGTTAGGACAAAGTCTGAGGTTACCGTGAGTTTTAGTAAAGAAGAGACCTTATTATGAGCTCGTGAATAGTTATTTTAAATAAGGCAGAAAAGGGACAAGAGATAGTGGCACAATACAGTGCAATAGAATATACCTGAAAGATTACGAAAGAATTGTATCAAAAGAGTGAGGTTCTGTATGAGACAGACATAGTCAGGTGTAATATCAATAGTTGTTCCGATCCGGACAATTGTTATTCCGGTATTCATAAATCGAGACCATAACTCAAGCACAAAATCACCAGCATTTTCCAGCACCTGTACAGTTCGGGCAAACAACTCCAAGGTACCCAAACTCCAGCACCCAACCAAACCAGTACACAACCCATCAGCCACCAACATCCCATTCTGTGATAGGAATTTGCTCTCAAATAGGAAAGAAAGTAAAGGGGTGGGTGATGCGTCCAGACGAAGAGAGGAAAGACAGCATTAAGTACCACGGCAAGGCGATCTGGCCCCAGTGAACCTCGGTTCACACCTAAGGATCCAAAATGCCGAATTATATTACATATGATAACTCATGTCTTTAGTTTATATTCAGGAATAATTAAGGATAAAACAGGGGTTGTCCTCTGAATTAGGAATTATTAACATTTAAGACGTGTTCTGTGTGTCACGGTCATGTTGGTACTTGTGCAAAAAAAAATCTGTTATTGTTAACTGATTCCCTTGTGTAGCGGGAGACGCCGGGGCGGGAGATTACGAGGAGGCACTTCGCTAACTCTCTTCTGTGGTGCTTCACCACGATAACTTAACAAAAAAATTTAAAAAAATGACGCGAATAAGTGATGGCCAGACAGCGCTTCAGGAGAAATTATGAGCAAAAGTTCGCTCATGTACATGACAGACAAGAAATAACGAGAATATTGTGTAATTTAAGTGATTCTAAACTGCCCAGACTTTGAACGGTAAGCTAATCTCCTCAGTGCCAATTTAATTAGGGCAGCAGTGAGAGGCATTTCCAGCGGTCGGTAGATCAGACGACTCCCTTTAGGAGCCCCCAGTATACAAAGGTTTGGTTTTCCGTGTGTATGAAATAATTACACGCAAAGTTAAACAAACTGGATAAGTGTCATATAAAAAACTGAAGTGAATATTTAGATACAGTCAATGATCTTCTGTGAATTTCTTAAGCCAGGGACTGATTCATCTGGACACTTGTCGAATTTCTCTGGTTGCTCTGTTCAAAGTGCAAAATAGTGGCCATTCGGACTTAGCGTTTTACGAGAATTGAGACATATTCTAGAAATGCCAAATACATAGAATATGACATTTATTGTTCTAGTGTTTCTATATTATAAAGGCCTACTAGTAAGGACTTAGGAGAATTCGTTATCTTCTTCCTAACTGTCCTGTAGAGGACTTACAGTTCTGATTGTAAATTAAAGTATAAAGGGTAAATACTTTGGGTTATGCAAATGATGGATCTTCATTATTATTATTATTATTATATTATTATTATTATTATTTTATTATTATTATTATTATTATTATGCACCCTTTAATTTCGTTCACGCTCTGTAACACAAAATAACCTTAAGTGACCAGGACTCTAACTTTTGGAGCGCTGGTTCTCTGTACTGAGGGAAACATCTCGTGTGACTAATTGCGTGTTAACAGGTAACCTATGATCGGAGTATATAACCCTTGTCACTGATTTCGTTCCGTGCGAATAGGACGAGAAGTCTATTCTTATAGGGCTTCGAATTTTCAACATTTAATTTAAATTCTAAGAATAGGCTTCGGGATTGTTAAGGAAGTGTGCTGGTAACAACACACTTCAACAATCTTCAAACATTCTTCAACACACCTATCGAAAACAGGGCTTCTCCTGAGTAATGATAGACAAGCAAATTAGTCCTAATTTTTAAAAAAGGAGACAGACACGAAGCATTAATTAAGCTATAGACAAAGTGTCACTGGCATATATAGTATGCAAGTCATGGAGAAGATTATTAGGAGATAGTGGAGGACAACTAGAATGGAATGATCTTATCGACAACACCAGCACGGTTTCAAGGTGGAAATCCCTGTGTCAGACAAGGTAAGACAAGAGAGAGAGGGGTTGGGTAGACTGCGTTTTCTTGGACTTGTAAGAAGGCTTTTTGACACAGTTCCACACAACAGTTATTGCATAAGCTGGAGGACCAGGCTGGTTATATCAGGGAAGGCGCGCAATGGATCAGGTTTAACACCTGTCGGGAAGATATTAGAGAGTCATGGTACGAGACGAAGTGATCAGAGTGGGTTGCCATGACGAGAAAAATTTATCTGACGAGTACCAGGCTGAAACTACAAAGGGATCTGGACAGGCTGCAGCCCTGGTCCAGCAAACTGCTCCTGGAGATTCAAACCCCAAAAGGTGAAAAACATGAAAATTTGGGAAGGGAAAAGAGACCCGCAGACGGAGTAAGTACAGAGACTACATGCCTCACTCAAGGAAAAAGATCTTGGTGTGAGTATAATACCGGGCACATCTCTTGAGGCGCAAATTAACACCAAATATCTGCTGGTAGCGTATGGGCGCCTAGCATATACGCTGCAGGAATCGTTCAGGATCTTGTACACCGTGTTTGTCAGGCTGCATTGGAGAAATGCATCACCAGATTGGACCTACATCTAGGCAAGCTCGAAGCAGCACGTACGGAAAACTACAGGAAAGAGCAAAGGTTTGTTAAGGCGGCATGTTATAAAAGGAGAGTTAAACGGAAATCGACTGACGACACTGTAGAGGACAGGAGAGATAATCACAGGGATGTTAGGAAGTATTTCTTCAGTCACAGAGATGTCAGAAAATGGAAAAGTCTGGGAGTGCTGTAGTGGAGGCAGATCCGCACATAGCTTTAGGAAGAGTATGATAAATCTCATTATAGCAGGAAGAGTGACCTAGTAGCGACCAGTGAAGAGGCGGGGCCAGAGCTGTGATTGACCCTGCAACCAAACTAGGTGTGAGTACACACACACACACACACACACACACGCACACACACACACACAAACTCACACACACCCAACACACACACACACACACACACACACCTATATATATATAATATTATATATATATATATATATATATATATATATATATATTATAAAATTTATATATATATATTTATATATATATTATATATAAATATTATATTATTTATTTCAACAAGTCGGCCGTTCCTCCCCACCGAGCGCTGGTGACCCAAAAAAGAAAGAAAATCACCAAAAAGAAAATACTTTCATCATTCAAACACCTTTCAACACAATCACACATTATCACTGCTTTGCAGAGGTGCTCAGATTACACAGTTTAGAAGGCATATACGTATAAAGATACCACAAACATTATCCCTCCCAAGCTGCCAATATCCCAAACCCCTCCCTTTAAAGTGCAGGCATTGTACTTCCCATTTCCAGGACTCAAGTCCGACTATATGTAAATAACGGTTTCCATGAATCCTTCACTAATATTACCCTGATCACAACCAATAGATCGTCAGGTCTCAAGTATCATTCGTCTCCATTTCACTCTGTCTAACACGATCATGCACGCTTGTGGAAGTCCAAGCCCCTTGCACAAAAACCTCCTTTACCCCCTCTCTTTCCAACCCTTTCGAGGACGACCCACTCACCTCCTTCCTCCCTATAAGATTTATATGCTTTCCATGTCATTCAACTTCGGATCCATTTCTCAAATGACCAAACCACCTCAACAACCCCTCTTTGCCCTCTGACCTATGGTTTTATTAACTCCACACCCCCCCTTCTCCTAATTTCCACACTCCGGAATTTTTTGCATAATATTTACACCACACATTGCCCTTAGTCAGGACATCTCCACTGCCTCCAACGTCTCCTCCGCTGCTGCATTTACACCCAAGCTTTACATCCATTATTTTTTTTTTTTTTTTATAAAGAGTGTGTTGGGTACTACACTTATACTTTCATACATTCCCTTCTTGCCCCATAGATAACGTTTTTTTGACTCCCACATTACCTCAACGCACCACTCACCTTTTTTCTCTCATCAATTCTAATGATTAACCTCATCCTTCATTAAAAACCAATCCGCCGACACGTCAAAACTCCCAAGTATCTGAAAAATTCACTTCTTTCCATACTCCTCTCCCCAATTTGATATCCAATTATTTCTTTATCTAAATCATATTGATTACCCTCATCACCTTTACTCTTTTCTATGTTCACTTCAACTTTCTACCTTTACACACATTCCAAACTCATCCACTAACCATTGCAATTTTTCTTTAGAAATCTTCCATAAGCACAGTATCATCTGGCATAAAGTAACTGGTCAGTTCCCATATTGAATTTGATTCCCCATAATTTTATCCCACCCTTCTCCCGAACACACCTAGCATTTACTTCTTTACAACCCCATCTATAAATATATTAAACAACCATGGTGACATTACACATCCCTGTCCTAAGACCTACTTTTACCGGGAAGTAAATTCTCCCTCTCTTCTTACAATACCTAACCTGAGCCTCACTATCCTCATAAAAGCCTTTACAGCATTTAGTAACTTACCACCTATTCCATATACTTGCAACATCTGCACATTGCTCTCTATCCACTCTATCATATTGCCTTTTTCTAAATCATAAAGGCAATACCTCTTCCCTACTTATCTAAAACTACTGTTCACATATATGCTTCAATGTAAACACTTGATCTACACATCCCCTACCCATCTGAAGCCTCCTTGCTCTATCCGCAAACCTTAATTCTGTCTTACCTCTATTTCTTTCAATTTATAACCCTTACCGTATACTTTCCTGTATACTCAGTAAACTTATTCCTCTATTAATTTTTACAATCTCTTTTGTCCCTTTTCCCTTTATATAAAGGGACTATACATGCTCTCGCCAATCCCTAGGTACCTTCCCCTCTTTATACATTTATTAACAAAAGTTACCAACCACTCCAACTCTATATCCCCCCCTGCTTTTAAACATTTTGTCATGATTCCCTTCAGTTTCCAGCTGCTTTACACCCTTTCATTCTACATATATATACAATATCTATATAATATATATATATATATATATATATATATAATATATATTACTTATATATATATATATAGATATATTATAATATTATTATATATATATATATATATATATATATATATATAAATATATGCAAAACAACAATCTGAAAGAATAGAGAAAATTCCAAGCGCTTTCGTGTGACTACTCACATTTTCAAGGGAACTATGAAGTTGAGCATCCAAGGAAGCTATATAAGGGGTCGGCCGCACCTCACTATCAGATCACAATGGATTAAACACGTACGCGCGGCGAGCCAACTTGACAGGTCCTTTGCAAAACTCACCCCCGAGCTAAATTATTCCTGTCCAGTGTATTTATTAAATTCTACCCAATTCTCAATTATTATAAATGGATCTAAATTTATATAAACCAAAGGAAATATAAATTATTTTCAAAAACTGCTTTTATGAAACAAGATTAAATTATATTGCCTGTCGACATGGGACTGCTTGATACTACTTTCTCACTTTTAGAAATCAATTGGATGTTTTAAAATCTCTTACATGATATAATATAGAGCTTTGGAATCTTGTCCAGTTCTAATGCTATATTTATGTTGTTTTATCTTAGCTTTCGAGATTTTTACCAGTTGACGTAATAAACTTTATCGCAAATTTTACAAGGGTATCTTATAGACACATCATCAGCATTTGGGGGGAATTCTTATTCAAAAGTTTTTTTTACTGTATCAATATTTTGAATACAAACTTTTTAATATTAAAAAGTCTTGAGAAGAGAAGGCATATAACCAAGTTTTCATGGTAAGGGAGAGAAGAACCAACAATATTTTTAATAAAGTTGGTAGAATTACCGACAATATGTAAGTATTAAAAGAACACAAGTGAAACTAATGTGGGACATTTATTTGACAACGTTTCGCTTCTCCAGAGCCTTTATCAAGCCATTACAAACAATACATGGACACAAGGGTATATAAAGGCTAAGAGTGAGGTGAATACTAGTGAAGTAACCATTTCGATGTTCACTAGTGGTAGTAGTATAGTAGTAGAGTGGGTAGTGACAAAGTAAATACAATTGTGGTAGAGCAATTATTTCGTACATGAGTAAAAGGATTAAAAGCTATTACTTGGGGTAACATAAAAATAGGTTGGAAAATTAAACTTGACAGAGGCTTGGTTGTTTCAGTGTTCACTCTCTGTGCTTTGTGTAGTATAAACAGGAGCGGAGACTATGTGATGGGCAGGGTTTATGTTTTCAGGAGGATTCTTGCTAAGACTTCGGAGATGGTTGAAGCTGCCGTTGTTTTGTTTAATTGTATTCGGAAACAGCGATCAGTTGGCTGATTAAAGGCACTTGCGTCGTGCGGTAATTAGTTTCTTTTATCCACTAATTGGGCGTCTCTGAATTTCATAAGATGATTGTGAATTTCGGTGTTGTTCACAGGCGTTGTTTAGTTGTCGTTCCTACATGCGATTATGTGTTCATTGAGGCGGGTAGTCGAGGTTTCTTGTGTTTCACCTAAGTAGATTTGTCACAGCCTCCCCACAGGGTATTAGAGTTAAACTCCTGGCATTGACTGGTTTCGTGGTGCTTGGGTTTTGTCCTGGTTAGATCCTTTATGGAAGTGGTAGAAGCGATGCGACTCTGGGTGTTAGCTTGTGAAGTACTTTTGGACGTTTAGTCAACCTGGTGTTGGGAAAGAATTATAACTTTGTTGGGAGCGGTGTTGATGCCATGGAGAATTGATGATCTGAAGAGCTCTTTTCTTGCAGTCTTTGATGAAAAAAGAAGGAAATTGTAACCTCAGTCGAATGTTTTGGTGAATGTAAGTACATTCCTCTGTCAAGAAAACTCAGGAACTACAAAATTCGGGTATGCTCTTGGAAAACCGTGTGATTCCTCTTTTGGTCTTGTATCTGACTGGAATAGGAAGTGTGTGAGACATTTTTATGTGGGGTTTTTTTTTCCGAATATAAACTTGAAATCTTAGGTTGAAGGAGGTGGGTGGAGTCGTCTACTCAACCCAGTGACTTCAACACTAAAATGATGGACCTTTTGAATGATAATCTACATACGAACCATCAGCACTCCTCAGTGGGAGACGCTCACCAAAGGACTTTTCTATACAAAACAAGCAAATACTCAAACGCACTAGAGAGGGAAGAAACTTCTGTACTTGTTACCAAAGCAACCCTAAACCAGCACACATGTATATGGTTTTACACAAGACCCATAAAACACATATTCCTCCAGGACCAATCACGTCAGGGAATAGCAGTGCTCCCACACAAACTAGACGGAGTTCTAGCCAAAAATCTTTCCTGCCTTCTGGGGACCATCAGCCCGTCATCTTAAACACTCAGGCGACTTCTCAACCGCATCCGTAACCCTCCATCCTGTAACAAGAAACTGAAGAAGTTTGGATGTGACTTCCCTCTTCACAAAAGTACCTACCAAAAAAGCCATCGAGGTTCTACAGGGACGTTTTAAAGTCAACCAGGACCTTAATCTTCCTTTTACCTCCCGGAGATTTTGTTGATTGGACTTGAACTCTGTGTTAACTTCAACTGGTTTTTCCTTCAATAACAAGCTCTACAAACAAACTACGGCATGGGAATGGGGTACCCAATAAGTGCCGTCCTAAGCCAACTTTAATGGAACACCTTAGAGTCGACACTTCGCCCAACATCCATCCCTTCATAAGCGTCACTTGGTTACGGTTACTGTGGACGATGTCCTCGTATAACTCCAAAACGTTTTGATGTAACGGGATCTTTCAGGCAAGGCTCAACGCAGTTGAACCGCGATTAGTTTCACTAGAAGAGAGTCCAATGAAAAGCTACCTTCCTCCCCCCCATTCACAGTAGACACAACCCTAAGATTTTCAAGTTTATCGGAAACCCACATAAAAATGATCTCACACACTTCTATTCAGTCAAGATACCAAGGACAAAAGAGGCAGAATCATCGGGTTTTTCCTAAGAGCATACGATATGTAGTCCTGAGTTTCTTGACGAGGAATGTACTTACATTCACCAAAACATTCACTGAGTGACAATTTCCTTCTTTTTTCATCTGAAGACTGCAAGGAAAAGAGCTTTCAAGATCATCAATTCTCCATCGCCATCAACACCCGTCCCAACAAAGTTATAATTCTTCCCAACAGCCAGGTTGCACTAAACGTCTCAAAAAAGTACTTTCACAAGCTAACACCAGAGTCCGCCATCGCTTCTACCACTTCAATAAAGGATCTAACCCACGGACAAACCAAGCACACGAAACCAGTCATGCAGGAGTTTACCACTATACCCGTTGGAGCTTGTGACAAGGTTACGTAGGTGAAACAGCAAGAAACCGCACCCGCCTCCAAAATGAAACAATATATACGCGTGGTAGGAACGACAACTTAAACAACGCCTGGATAACAACACCGAAATTCCACCACTCATCTTATGAAATTCAGAGACGCCCAATAGTGATAAATAGAAATTAATTTCCGCACACGCAAGTGCTTGAATCAGCCACTGATCGCTGTTTCGAATTACAATTAAACAAAACAACGGCCAGCTTCTCATCTCCGAAGTCTTAGCAAGATCCTCCTGAAAACAGTAACCTGCCATCACATAGTCTCTCCTGTTATCTACACAAAGCACAGAGAGGAACACTGAAAAACCTGCCTCATTCCAGTTATTTTGTCCAACCTATTTTTATGTTACCCAAAAAGTAAATAGCTGTTATATCCTTTTACTCATGTACGAATTAATTGTATTTACTCTACCATATTGTATTACTTTTGTCACACTACCACTACTACTACTACTACTAATACTACTACACTAGTGAACATTTCCCAAATTTAAAAAAAAAATTTTGCTAAAAAAAAATTTTCCGATAGTCAATGAAAATCAAGATTCCTTTCAAATAAAACTAAATTTCTTTTAAAGAATCTACTAAAGATCTTCAAAACTTATTCATCAAATGATTCAGCAAGAAGTTACATTTGTCAAGAATTACAATATTATAGTTTTATATAATTATTAAATTCAATAAATACATTTATTTATAATATTTTCTTTAGTACATCGCTAGCCAAGATAAGATTCAAACAATTCCTGCTCAACCCCCCAAATTGGGTCCTTTTCAAAGCATTGTTCTACTTCCAAAAGACTGTACAACGGTTCAATCCTTGCTACCTGCATAAAACTAACTCGACGTAAACACACAACAGCACAAGTTCACACACCCCCACTTGACACCACACGTAGAAACACAAAACCACACACCCCCAAGAACACATATACGCTACAACACCACTTAAACTAACTGACACAACCATTGCACAAACCTCTTTACTCAAACCCCACTCTTCTAAAACTACTTGCCACCACCCCCAAACCACTATCCTTTCAAACCTCATAACACCCAAACAACTCCCTTCCCTCCATCCACCTTTCATACCCCTAAATCAAACCCTCCCACTAACCTCTACCTTATCAACAATCTCTAATACACTGAAAACCACCTCCCCTCCTTCCTCCAACCATTTCTTTCCTAACCAATTCTCCTCTTACTCTGGATTAAGTGAACCTAAACCAATTGTATGACATTTTCCCATACCTATATAATTGATTATAATTTAAAATAGAAAGACTGAGATCTGACCTTAATACCTCTGAAGTTTGTAAATGAAATGATAAACTAAGCAAATTCTAAATAAAGATCAAAAGGCTGGCCTATACCAAAAATTTATTAAAATGCTCGCTCCCTTTCAATCAACAAAGGTCCTAATTAAATGGAACAAATAATTCGGTCTTCAACACATTACCAATTCATAAATATTGGAATTTTTCAGAATAGGTTAAGCTTTAAAGCCTAAACATTAAGAACAGATACCTGTTGGCTCAGTGGAGGTAAGGGAAAACCCAGAAACATTTCTATTTAAACTAATTTGAATCATTATCCCTAATAAAAAACATCAGAAAGCAAGGGAGTCCTTTTTTCAAAAAGTCTGTTTTTATTGGCTAAGACGATTAATTGCAAACTTTGATAACATTTAATAAGCAAAATATCATCAATCTGCACATTACCCAAGGAATTTTGGAAGACTGTTTCAAAAAAACCATTCTTCACTAATACAGGGAAAACATTCCCAATGCATACAACTTCCGGAGTGTAAAACTTTCATAAATACAAATTTTGCATCAACAATGCAAAGTTTAATAAGTTTAATGATAGTAGGAAACTGGCATGGTAAATCCATAGTTAACTAGTTCTTCAGAAAAGAAACTTAATAATCATCAACAGGAACTTTCGTAACAAGGAAGTAACATCCAAAACTAACATGTTAAAATCATTTAACAGTCAAGGAGTTTATTTATCAACCAAGTCTATGTTGTTTTTAACATTAAAGTTAGAATTTTTGCAAACAATAGGCTCAAAATATCGACAAAGACATTTGGATAAATTTTATGCAACTGACCCTATGGAGCTAAATAATTGGTCGACAGGAATTTCCCCTTGGTTGTGTGTTTTTGTAATTAGACTAAAATAAAACATACATGTAAGGTAAAGATCTGGTCTGATGATATTTTGTATGGTCTTATGCGCAAAAATGTAGATATACCAATATTCTTGGAAAATTAAATAGCTTAGCCCATTCAAAAAAACTTTACTGTTAAGTTGAAGAAATAACTCATTGCCTTTTCTAGATGTTTTTAATTATTAAGGGTAATAATGAATTCAAATTTAAAATTTACAGAAAACCTACAAATAACTGTCCTATTTCCACTATTATTCCTCGCATCAAGATAGAATCAAACTGTCTGTTTTCTAATTCTCATCATGTTTTGAGAGCTTTACTAATTTGGTAGTCCTGATTTCATAGATGAGAAATATCCAAAATTTAGAAATAGGTAATGATTTAAAATACCCAAGAAATTAATTGATATATCTTTAAAGTTGCTAGGAACACTTTTTAATAATCCAAATAAAGGGCAACCAGCCCTTATTCAACTAAAAATATGTTGGTTCTCCCTTAAACCAAGAAAACTTGTTGGATAGCCTTCTCTTCTTAAACTTTTATATTAAAGTTTTATTCAAAAATCCTTGATACAGTAAAAAAACTTTTGATTAATAATTCCGCCCCCCCCCCCAAAATGCTGATGATGTGGTCCAAAAATTCCATGTTAAAATTTGCGATAAAGTATTTGATTACGGTCAAACTGGTAAAAATCTCGAACTAAGATTGAAAACAACATAAATAAGCATTTAGACCTGACAAGATTCCAATGCTCTATTTATTCATGTAAGAGATTTTAACCATCCAATTGATTTTCAAAAGTTGAGAAAGAGTATCAAGGCAGTCCCATGTTCGACAGCGGAATATAATTGAATCGTGTTTCATAAAAAGCAGTTTTGACAATAATATGAATATTTCCTTTGGTTATATAAATTAGATCCATTTTAATTAAAAGAATTGGGTAAACTTTAATAATACACTGGACAAATAAATAGCTCGGGGTGAGTTTTTTGGCCAAAGACCTTCCCAAGTTGGCTAGCCGCGCGTCCACGTGTTTAACCATTTGTGGATCTATAGTGAGGTGCTGGCTGACCCCTTATATAGCTTCCTTGGATGCTTCACTTTCATAGTACCTTGATAATGTGAGTAGTCACGAAAAGCGCTTGAATTTCTCTATTCTTTCAGAGTGGTTGTTTTGCATATTTTGAAATCACCTGTTTTACTGTGATCTTATTGCATATATTATATTATATATGTATATAATATATATATATATATATAATATATATAATATTTTTTTTTTTTAATATATATATATATATAATATTTATATATATAATATATATATATGTATAGATTTATATATATATATCATTATCTATAATATATATTATATATATATATATATATATAAATATATATTCTGCCCGAATATGTACAACTTGGTCAATTAGCAAGAAAACATTTAAATTAAGTCCTTTCTAAAAAAAAAAATTTTCTCTTATCCGTTTAAAGATACATATGTTTTCATTAATGTTGATGTAAAAAATTTATAATTTTGCACCAAAAGGAACTTAGAAAACTTACCTAACCTTATTACAACAAGAACCAATTTATTTTAACCAACCCAACTAAGATATATTTTAGATTTTGTTTACAATAATTTAATACTAAACAAACACAGTGAAATATATTTTTTTCGTTAGTGTTCAGAATGATTTTGGCAAAATTTTGCATACACAAATTTTTCACTTGTCCTATATGGCAAGATGAGCGTTTGCTATTTAAGCCAAGGTCGCAAGTTCTGCCTATTCGGCACGACATATATATAATGTTATAAATATAATATATATATATATATATATATATATATATATATAATATGTAATAATATAAAAATTATCTATAAATATATATATATATAATATATATATATATATATATATATATATAATATATAGTATATATGATATATATATATATTATTATATATATATATGTATGATATATAATATATATATATATATATATAATATAAGATATATGTCCCGTGCCGAAATGTAAAACTGGTCAATTAGCAAGAACCTCATTAAAATTAAGTCCTTTCTGAAATTTTTTCTCTTATAATTTTAAAGAAATATTTTTTTCATTAATGTTCAGTAAAATTTTTAATTTTGCTCCAAACGAATCTTTAGAAAACTTACCTAACCTTATTGTAACAAGAACAATTGTATTTAGCCTAACCCAACTAAATATATTTTAATAACGTTTACAATAATTTAATACTAAACAAACACAATCAAATATATTTTATTCGTTAGCTTCAGATTTTTTTTCCGAAATTATTGCATACATAAATTTCCACTTGTCTTATATTGGCAAGATGAGCGTTGCTATTTAAGACCAAGATCGCAAGTTCTGCCTATTCGCACGACATATATATATATATATATATATATATATATAATATATATATATATATATATATAATATAGGATATATATATATATATTATTATACTATATGCAATAAGATCACAGAAAACAGGTTATTTCAGATATGCAAAACAACCATTCGAAAGAATATAGAAATTCCCAAGCGCTTCCGGACTACTCCATTATCATGAGTAGTCACGAAAGCGCTATGGTGATTTCGTCTATTCTTTCAGAGTGTTGTTTTGCATATATATATATGGTAAACACACTGCGCTAGCCAAGTATTCGAATGGGTGGCAGTGCGGCATTGGCTGCAACATTCTTGTAGGGGTTGGTGGTCCTGTGGTTTAAAGCGTCATGTGGTTCTCGCCTTACCATGAGGCAGGTTTGTAACAACATGGGTTCGAATCCTTGGCTAGCGCCGTGTTGTTATTGTTCAATACCACTCGTTCGTGGGCACACACACTATATATATATATATATATATATTATATATATAATATAGAATATATATTCTTTCTTTCAACAAACCGGCCGTATCCCACGAGGCTGGGGTGGCCCCTAAAGAAAAACGAAAGTTTCTCCTTTTACTTTAGTAATCTTTACAGGAGAAGACGTTACTAGTCCCTTGCCCTGGCATTTTAGTCGCCTCTTACAACACGCATGGCTTACGGAGGTAGAATTCTGTTTCATTTTCCCATGGAGATAAGAAGAAATTAAACAAAATAAGAACTAGAAAGAAAATAGAAGAAACCCGAGGGGTGTGTATATTGTGCTTGTACAATATGTGTAGTGTGACCTTAAGTGTAAGTAGAAGTAGCAAGAACGTACCTGAAATCTTGCAGATAAGAGACAGTTGTTACCTCAACGCAAGTGTTCAAACTTGGAATCCAGTTGGATGATGGTCCCGAGTTCTGAGCGACATTGACTCGGAAAGCAAAAGGAGGAGAAAAACAAGAAGATAATTCAGCCATTTACTTAAAAAAAAGTTTGCCTTCAATGATAAACTAAAATAAAAAAAACAATCAGATACACCCTAAAAGTCCCTCAGGGAAAATCTTGATTCGCAGAGGAATAAGTCAAAACTTGGAAAATAAAGATACGTGTCATCAGGGTGGTTTACGTTGAAAATGTTAGTGAACTATTCTTATAAAATACAAAAAGGAGTTGTTTGTTTGTCTATAACATTTGAAGTAAATCTATCATATGTAAGAGTATAGGAAATCTATGAATAAAGAGTTGTTAGTAAGTTTCAAAATCATAGAACAAGTTATTACGGAGAATTAAGACTGACTGGTTAAACTATGGGGGAGAGGGGAATATATAGTTATCACCCGTACCGGGGGTGATCCCCGTACAGGTGAAATCATAAGGACTGTTTTTCCTTGAGACCACACTGCTGGCCATGCTCACCTGTCAGTAAAATAGGTAACCAGGTGTTAGTTGACTTGAGTAATCGCATCCAGGGACAAAATTTACCTAATTTGCCCGAAAATGCTCTGTATAACAAGTGGCATTCTATATAATAGTAGTCATTGATGTCATCAAGGCTGAATTAACCTTGTACTTTACTTGTGAAATAATTTCTTATTATTACTGTTTTTTATTATTTTCCCATCAGGTGAGCCTTGACCTGGATCAAGGCATTCTATCACGCGTTTTGTGAATATTATACTGAGCGAAGAAAATAAATAAATTCATGTGATCTATTTGTGTGAAGAAATAATTAAAGCGTCGAAAGGGATTGTTGAACGGATAAACCGAGCAAATCTGGAATGGAGGCACATAAGTGTATGGTCGTATTAGAAAGGATTATGACGAAGGTAATTAGAAATAGGAGCTTTAACATTCTGCAGCCATTTGTAAACGTGATACACCCCGAAATACACTGACATAATTTAGTACCTTTCCTTCGAACCTCCTATTTTTACTCATGTATTTTTGCCGTGTTTCTGCATTATTTGTATGGCTCGAAGAAATGAAAACCTTTCATTATATGTGTAGGGTGACAGTCAAGTTCCTCAGTCTATGGATGTGTGGGGAAGTCCACCCAGGACAAGTGAATACATTCATCAAAAGATATTTATTTACCATCATGCGCCAACGGATTTGGAGGCCACAAACGACTATATAGACACATACAATCAGATCTATTCACCTGCACTGGCCCGGCCTATTCAGCCGCAAACATACACGCCTACCAGCATAGTTGTAACTGAGTCAGCCTCAAGAAAAGGAAAGTGTCATTAGCAACCTGACAGTAGGCTACGATTCTAAACTGACAAAAAATAGAGATGTTATTTATATGGTGGACAGTTTCAAATCAGAAACAAATGCCTAGCACATGTTGCTATCTGCTATAATTGCAGGTAGCATCTGCCGGTCAAAGGTACTGATGAGTACTACTGCTACATTGTATATTCCTACTGTATTTGCAATTACAGCTTCATTTTCCTCGGGGAGTCTCCGCACTTGCAGGCTACTGTATGCAGAAAGACACAATTCATGTGCATATTTGACTCGTTTAACTCTGATATTTTCATTAGTGAAAGTACTGCTTAAAAATTAAATCTGATATTTCACTTAAATCAGTTTCATTAAATACTAGTTCCGTCGGATTATCTAATGTAATCTTGGGGCTCAACGGCCAAATGCATCCATTTATTGACCTTAAAGTTTCAAAACATTTGTGTTGCCACCTGCTTTTGGACAAAGATTTCCAGAAACAATATGGAAGTTTGACATTCCAGCACAGGAGACATAAACCAGAGCTCATATTTCCTGTGCTGTTTCATCACTGTGCACTCACAAACCATCTTTCATTAACAAGCCATTACTTTCCAAACCCGCCATACCAAATGTAAACTCATCGCAACCAAATCACGGTGCTTTGATAAACTGGGTCTTTTATTCCATTGAGAAATACACTCCACTTGCTGTCAGAAGACATCACTGAATTAATTTTTCTCCATGGCATTCTCTGGTTGCTGTGGTGAAAGACACCCTTAACAGAACATAAAAGAGCTGTACTGATTACCCCCTCAATTATTAATCAATAATACTATATTACAATATTAACAATATGTAATCAATAAACAATATGAATTAATAGCATTACCGAAGATTACATGGTGAATAACCTTCCAAAATACAGGGTGGTTTTCTACTTTGAAAAATTTTTATAATCAGGTTAAAATTAGGAACCTTTTGCTTTTGAGGCAAACACGAGAGTATTGTCAGTTCTGAAAGATACCAATTGGTGTCACAAATTGATTTGCGCTGCCAACATTCCGATGGACAGACGTTGTAGAGAAGAAATTTCTAAAATATTTTCATAGATAATATCATAAAATCTGTACCCTCAAATAATGTCATTGTATGGAATAGCATCATAACACTTAACCCTGACAGACCATCATTTAGGATCTCTGTGAAGCACAGAGAATAATTGCTTATTAGAGCAAATGATCCCAAAATTTTCAGATTAAATTTAAACTTTTTATTACTAATAAAACATTACCACTAGGATAATCATCATTGATAGCATCTGAACTTCTTAAGAAATAACTCGTTGATGCCAGCCGATAAGTACCTACTTTTGTAGTAGTGTTCTAGGCCTCTGAAGCTGCTATTTCAGCAGTCTTGAATCAATCTGGACATCTCTTTGCATGAATGTCTAGGACATTACAGCGATATGAGCTTCAGTACTCGGCTGTAGAGAAGAAGCTACTGCCGTTATTGAAGAAGTCACTTACATGCTGATCACAGACAAACGTTCTGTAGCATTTATGTACGCTTGGAGTGACTCGGCTCTTACATTTTGTGAGATCAAAAAAACTTCCATCTCAAAAGAAGACGTAAAAAGGACGAGTATATCTTGCATAGTATGCACAGAATTGAAGCCTCAGTTCCGTTGCCCACCATATGGGACGGCTCAGCATTGACTTTAAGTGACTTCTATTGTCAACGACTCGTAATGTTTACATACTCACATTCACTGATGAATACTTGGGTTTTCCTGTTGCATTTCCTTATTCAAGCATGTACATAAAGACTGTTACAAATGCCTTGAGGAATTTTAGCCTTTGTGGGATACCTAATTTATCAACATGCGGGCAAAATCGACCGCTAAACCCACAAATAGGGTGAGTTACATACATAATCAGTCATACAGAATACTTACATAAAATATACATATACGTGCTTACATACATAAAAATATACATAGAAACGTCCATATACACATACATACATACATAGTTACATATATACTTGCCAAACTTTAAACATATACTTAAATACAGAGTTACATATATACATACACATATGTCGTATAGAGCCATAATAAAAAAACATCGAAAAAAAATATATGTTAGAAATGATTGGAACAACTGTGACTTTGTGGCGTTGTAAACTTGTCTGTAATATTCCCCAGAGTTATGGGTGATACAGTATTAGTAGCAGTAAACATTAATACAAAGGACCTACTGTTCGCCCATGAAAGCCTTGTTAAGTATCCTCATTAAATCCTTATGAATGGCTGATAAAATCCATAATATGTAGTTTTTACTCTCTGTATGGTATTTCCATCGTCCAGAACTTATGGTATTGTGTAGCATGGAAATGATAATGCTTAGACAGTGATCTACAAAAACTCAAGCTATTTTCTAGTTTAACAGGTATAGTCAGTATTGAAATGTGATTAATTATTAGTAAAAATAATAATGCCCCTACGTTATTTCTCATCTATATGAATGACCTACCAAAACCAAATACGCAGCATTCTTTCTAGCCATGACGAATGGCTTCAGGAATGTTTCCTACCTGGATGTTTCCTACCTGGATGGCTCCTACCTTGACGATCCTACATGGATGGTTTCCTACCGGATGGTATATTGTTAAAATCTCTAGTAAGGCTGAATGCCATGCAGGGGATGAGATGAAAAGCTTTGAGCCTTCTCCCTGAAAGCTGCTGCCTTGGATCAAAGTCCAGCGCAAGCTGACTCCAAGGTATTGTCCAGTGTGGTAGATTGGTTAAGCCTGCGTACCTTGTTCTAAGGTTCGTAGGTTCGAGTCTCCTTCAGCCAAAGAATAGTGTTTGTTTATATTTCGCTGCTCTGGCAAATTCCACTGTAGTGGAAGGAAGTGCGGGGAGGTGGGTCGGGCCCTATGAAAGGATGGAGTTAGGGTAAACGGATGTTTTGTGTGCGAGGGCTGGAATGTCCAGCACATGCGTGAGACGTGATGATAGGAGTTAATGGAGACAAATGGAGTTATTTAAAATACTTGACGTGCAGTTGTCGTGTGAACAAAGTAACATTTATGAAAGGGATTCAGGGAAACGCAGGCCGGACTTGAGTCCTGTAGATGGGAAAGTACAGTGCCTGCACTCTGAAGGAGGGGTGTAATGTTGCAGTTTTAAAAACTGTAGTGTAAAGCACCCTTCCTGCAATACAGTGGATGGAGTGAATGATGTTGAAAGTTATTCTTTTTCGGCCCACCCTGACTTGGTGTGAATCGCCATTGTGATAATATAAAACTATATATATATATAAATATAAATATATATATATATATATAAATATATATATATATATATATATATATATAAATCATATAACACTGCGAGAGCCGAGACTCGAACCCATGTACACAATGTATAAAGCATTTACTCATTTACTGAAAACTGTAAATATACGATACTCTTTAAGTGTAAGAGAGGTGAGGGAGAACACTGGGTTTTCTTTACTCACTGTATTTAAATTTTTTAATGTTTTAAATATACATTATTCCCCCCCTTGTTTTGATAAACCATGATCATGTAAAAATGTTTGATGAATATTTCCACCTTCCTGAACATGTTCTGAAGGATTATTAAAAATTCAGGGTTACCACTGGTGATAAAATATTACTTAGGAACGGAATAATCAACAGCGTTTAACAGCCTTCATACAGGTTTGGTTACTGTGAAACGGTCTGTTGAAGACATTGTAATACGCAAGTAAAAATACGTAATAGTGATACGTGATATCATTGCATTGTGTACCCGTGGTGTTGAGTAATCGTTATATTGCACTCGATGATGTGTGCTCTGAAATTGAGTACTCGTGATAGTGTGCACTCGAACATTAACACTAGTTTTATTGTTGTGCACTAGTGATGTTTAATTATTTTGGAGATGTGTAACTGTAATGTGGTGTACTCAAGACATTTTATAATTATAAAATTGCTTGCCCGTTGGCCTCATGTACCTGTAGCAGTATGTGTACCATCATGTACCTGTACAGTAGTACCATCATGTACCTGTACATTAGTACCCTCATGTACCTGTACGGAGTCGTACCATCATGTACCTGTCAGTAGTACCATCATTAGCCTGTACAGTAGTACCATCATTGTACGTACATAGTACCATCATGTACCTGGTAACAGTAGTACCATCAGTACCTGTACAGTAGTACCATCATGTACAGTACAGTAGTACCATCATGTACCTGTACAGTAGTACCATCATGTACCTGTACGAGTAGTAACCATCATGTACCGTACAGTATACCATCATGTACTGTACATATACCATCATGTACCTGTACAGTATACCATCATGTACCGTGTACATGTAGTACCAACATGTACCTTACAGTAGTACCAATCATGTACCTGTACAGTAGTACCATCATGTCCTGTAGCAGTAGTAACCATCAAGTACCTGTACAGTATACCATCATGTACCTGTACAGTAGTACCATCATGTACCTGTAACAGTAGTACCATCAACTGATGGTATTTTTTAAACTCGTGTATTGTGTACACGTTCTATTATGTAACTACGACATCGCGACCTATTGATGCGTCACAAAAATTCCCATACTCTCACACTACGATGTACTTGTATTATTGTGTACTCTCCGTGTCTTGTACTTGCTGCACTTGAAGCAGTAAATTAGTTTAAACGCTCCAGTTAACCTCCTTCCAAGTAGCGGCATAAACCATACTCAGGCGCTGTTGTAGCTGCCGCCTTAGAAAAAAAACTGACCTAGGTTTACACTTGAGTTAAAATGTACAGGAGAGGAAGATGAAGAAGAGGAAAGGAGGAGGAAGTGAAGATGTTAATTAGGCCGAGAACGAGGAGGCGGGAAGGAGAAGAGAAGGGAATGAGGTGGAAGAGGAGAAGAAGGAGGTGGTGGACGAGGGCAAAGAGTTGGAGGAAATAAAGAAAACGGGACAGTTAAGGAAGGGGACAAAAAAAAAAAAAGCAAGAGCAATGACTGATGAAGGAGGAAGAACAGGACAACAAATAAACTACATTTCTACACCATCCCCATCCTCACAATAGTCATATTATTCCTATCACCATCACTATCTTACTATCACTATCTTACTATCCCATCACAACGCATAGCCAAACTATTTTACTACCACAGTCAACATCACAGAGTCACACCATCTACCACGCTTACCACACTACATTGTAGCATACCATCCAACTACCATCACCATCACCACATTGCCATACCATCCTTCACCATCACCATCAACACATTGCCTACCATCCTACCCACCATCAACATCACTCACATTGCCATACATCCAACCATGAATCACATCACCACATTGCCATACAACCTACCACCATCACCACATTACCACACCATCCTAACACCATCACCCAATAATGTAATTGCTCATATTCTGTCACCTTCACCACCTTATTTTAACCACAAACCATCAACACATATCCTGACACCATCATACAACCCTCCACAAAACATCATCATCCTACCACACTAAAACCCTTACGTAGTTCATCATCCAGCCTCCAACACTGCCATCACATATTCCACATCATCCTACCAACCTCACATGGCACGCTGAATCCTAAAATCCATCCCCACCAGTCAGTTATTCTACAACCCTCACTTACTTTCATTATCCTCCTCGTTTAAAATCCTTATACCGTTCATCATCCTACCACACTAAAAATCCCTACGGTTGTGGGGGACCTACGTACTATCAACCTACCACTTCTAAAATCCCGCCTTCATACGTTCAATCATCCTACCAATACTAAAAATCCCTCTCATAGTCATCCAAGCACACTAACAAAAGCTATCATATTGTTCATCATCCTACCAATCATAATCCCTCTCATCTGTTTCATCATCCTACCACACCAAAAATCCCTCTCAAATGTCATCCTACCACACTAAAAATCCCTCTCATATGTTCATCCTACCACACTAAAATCCCACTCATATATTCATCCACCACACTAAAAAATCCTCTCATATGTTAATCATCCTACCACACAAAAATCCCTATCATACGTTCATCATCCTACCACACTAAAAATCCCTCTCATATGTTCATCATCCTACCACACTAAAAATCCCTCTCATATGTTCATCATCCTACACACAAAATCCTATCTACGTCATCATCCCCGCACTAGATCCCTTCCTATTTTCATCATCTACCACTCTAAGAATCCCTCTCATATGTTCATCATCCTACCACACTAAGAATCCCTCATATGTTCACCCATCCTACCACACTAAAAATCCCTTTCTATGTTCATCATCCTACCACACTAAAAATCCCTATCAATGTTCACCATCCTACCACACTAAAAATCCCTTTCTTACGTTCATCATCCTACCACACTAAAAATCCCTATCAAATGTTCATCATCCTACCACACTACAAATCCCTATCATACGTTCATCATCCTACCACGCTAAAGCCCCTCACAAGTGTTCATCATCCTACCATGCAAAAATCCCTCACATTCGTTCATCATTATAATACGCTACAAATCCCCACATACGTTCGTTCATCATCCTACCTCTCTCACTACCATCATATACACAGATCAGCAGCACTCACAAAGCCACACCAAACTACCACAGTTACATAACATAGCCACACAATTCATCCACCACAACCCTGCCACTCTTGTGTCTATTCTCACCATTTTCACTTAGACACACCATCCTACCTCGGCTCTCTCACTCTAATGTTATATAGGCCGGCGCTGACACGTTTCTGCCTTTCCTCAGAGAGAATTTTCCCCTCCTATCTGTTGCAAGTCTTGCAATATTGCATTTCTGCTGACAACGCACTTGAGTGTGAAATACCTTGAGCTAACGATTTCCATCCTCAAGTGGTTGTTTTCACTTTATTATATATCTATATAAATATATATATATATATATATATATATATATATATATATAAAATATATATATATTTATTATATATATATATATATATATATATAATTTTTTTGTTGCTATATATAACAATATAGATATATATTTTTTTTTTCATTTATAAGAGATAAGATAAGATTTTGTTCGGATTTTTAACCCGAAGGGTTAGCCACCAGGATAACCCAGAAAGTCAGTGAGTCATCGAGGACTGTCTGTCTTATTTCCACTGGGGTCCTCAATCTTGTCCCCCAGAATGCGACCCACACCAGTCGACTTACACCCAGGTACCTATTTGCTGCTAGGTGAACAGGATAACAGGTGTAAGGAAAAGCGTCGAAATGTTTCCACCCCGCCGGGAATCGAACCCGGGACCTCCGTGTGTGAAGCGAGAACTTTAGCCGCAGGCCAAACCCGGGGCCTAATGCTAATGTAAAAATTAATAATTGTGCACCAAAAGAGCTTTAGAAAACTTACCAAACCTTATTACAACAAGCGCAATTTAATTTAGCCTAATCCAACTAAATATATTTTAGATAAGTTTACAATAACTTAATAATAAACAAACACTAATGAATTATGATGAACTTAAAGCACATGTGCAACATCTGGGTATCTTTACTGTAGACGTTTCGCCATCCAGTGGCTTTATCAATACAAATTCCAGGACATAACTTAAGACAGTAGACTATATACAAAAGATGAAGGTAATCAGTCCTCAAAACCCTTTGGGGTAGTGGGGGGGCCCCAAAA